>SNQJ01S0105807.1:16490-30101 GCA_010110895.2 Picea sitchensis | reverse complement strand
TATTGCATCATAGAAGGTGATATAAACATGGTCATCAATGAATTTCTTGATGCATGGATAATCCCATCCATTCCCAGCAAGTACCGAAAAGAATAGCAGAAGGAGAGGCAGCGTAGCCTAAAACTCAGCCTCCTCAAATCCTAGTGCCCAAGAAACCAAGGACTGGCCAAAAAATGTCGACTCAGACAGACGAAGGGTCAAAGCAGATAGGAACCCAGAAGGGGCGGAAAGTGACCAATGGACATCCAAAATAAGCTAGGGGAGCACAGGAGATCGCCCCACATCCTAGCACACAGGAACCAGGGGGAACAAAAAGACTAGTTGTGCAAACAGCAGGCGTGCGCAAGAAATCAAAAGCGCAACGAGCATCACTGGATTATATGATCACATAGGACGATAAAAAATGATCTCCATAATGGTCCAGGATTTTCTAGCAGAAGACTTCGATCACACAGCACATCACAGGGATAAACTACAAAAAGAGCTGGCAAAAATGGAACAACTCCTCAGGACACTCGGGGAGGCCAAGAGAGAAATTAGCAGTAGAGGCATAGAGTCATCGACAACATAGACCAACGAAAGGATGCAGGTAGAAGAATGAGACCTAGTCCTCCCCATGCCACATGCACATACAACGGTCTACATAAAACTAAGCATGCTACAAATGGATGAAATAGTGGGATAGACACCACTGAAGGATTTGGACCACATCCAATTGGTCTTGACATAGATGTCATCAAGGTCACTGTACAAATTGCAAATTAGCATCGACCACGAGATGCAGTCTTGGGCACATAAAAACTTTGTAGAGCAACAGAAAGCAGCAAAGAAGAGGGAAGCACTGGAAAAATATTGTGAGCAGGCCAAATCCGAAACTCAAGAGGAGACAGAATGCAGGAACGAATCGGAAGGAAGAGTGGGAGAAATTTTTGGGAAACTTCCAAGCACTTTGCAAGGAAACGAACTCCCAGCCACAGAAAATATCGACTAGATCACACAGGTAATTGCTTGATACCAGAAGGAGATCGAGGATCTTCGAGAATAGCTCACACCAACAGCTTCACCAGTAGTAAAGGAGAAAAGAAGGAAGGCAGCAACAGTGCAAATACAGGAGATGGAGAAATAGGTTAGCACAGCAGCTGACTTTCTCAATAACGCAGTGCAACTTTGGACAAGACTGGAGGAGGATCCACAGGTTCAACGCGGGGACAAGGAAGAGGAAAGGATCAATGCAGCGATCCAAGAACTCAAACAAAGGCAAAAGACCATACCAAATCCAAAATGCATCAAGGGGACACAAGAGCTGAAGAAGATGCAGGCAGAACTTATCACTGTGAAAACATAGAAACAGGAGCGTCAAGCTCAAATAGATCCATTACAGGAACGGGTAGCAGAATTACTTGCAAAAGAAGAAGCAGCTAGAACAGATGGCACAGACATAGGCAGAATGTGCAGGATTATTCAGCGACAAAGTGACAGTTCAGGTATTGGATACCATTAAGGAGAAGACCACGTAGGCAGTGATAAAAGCAACAGTGTTGAGGGAAAAGTTCTAGACAATCACCAAGGAGATCGAGGAAGCTCAGAAATATTAGGTGACTCGGGATGAGTCACATGTTAGATTTGGGGGCCTGTTGGCAATAAGACGAAGTGGAAAAGAAAATGTGCACAAATAAGAATGACATTTGGAAGAGAAATCATGGGAAAGAAAGCGTGTAGGAGGAAAGTGACAACTGGTAAGAAGCACAGCATGTGCACATGCAAGAAGGAAGCGACAGCTGGAAGGTAGAAAAGCATGCATGCAAAGAAGGAAGACCTAACGACAGTAGGGTTAGGGTTTTTTTAAGGTTTTGTGTAAATCACTGAAGAGCCCGATAGATATAAATATATATATGCAGGTATCATAGGAGCATCGGTTTGAAACGGAGCGGAGGAGAGAAGGTATATCTTGATGATTAGGTCTTAGGCCGAGGAGCCTGGTGCGATCTAGTTCACCTCATATAGATCTTACCCATCTTAGGAGAGTTGTAAGTGTGTGCTGTGAGAATTGCAGAACTACCATAATAAGAGATCCAAGAGCCAAATCTTTGTGTGCGTAGCCCAGGAGGGGGTGAACCACGGTAATACCTTTGTAATGTGATGAATGCATGCATATCTTTGTCATACTTTTAGTAGTTAAACGCTGTGTGTAATGAAGGAATGAGTTATTATATTGTTTGGTTAATTGTTGTTGGGATATCAAGAAAATATGTCATGGAGGTTAAAATATAAAAGAGAATAATAGTAGTTTGTAACACGAGTTATAATAAATGGTTCAGAATATAGATTCCATATCTCTCGCTCAATCCTAGGCTGTAAACACCTGAGTCTTATAGCCACCCATTTAAAGCTATCTCGGGTGAGACCGCGCAATGCATTCTGTGTACTGTGTTGCCTTCTGGTTTACCAGAAGGGCCAATAGTTTTAGGCTTTGTTGGTACCCTAAAATACATGAACCCTGGGTCAATAATGCAGGTAGTAGGGAAGAGTCATTAACTAAACCAACAATACAGGAGGAAAATGAAAGAATATGAAGGAACACAAGGGTGTCCCTGAATTTACAATTACAAAAGATGATGTAGACTTAGTCATCGAAAAGGTGTAGGACTGCGTAGGAGAGTCATGGGACGATGTTGAGAAGCAAAGGGAAATGATAATGAAGAAGTTGACAGAGGTTAAAGAAACACTGTAACAACTACAGCTTACCACCGCACAACAAAAGGAATAGGCGCGAGAACAATAGACTGCTTAGAAAAAGACAGTTCCAGCCTAGGAGACGGTCTAGATCATAGCATCGGAGAATACGAATTTTCCTATCACTCAGGACATGTTGCAGATGGATGAGGAGACAGCACAGAAGTAATTTAAGGACATAGATCACTTGGACTTGGCATTGCCCAAGGTCCCAACGAAGGCGTTGTATAAAATTCAAGTCAGTGTCACACAGGAGATTCAATCAAGGGCACGCATATATGTGATAGACTTACAATTGGATAAGAAAGTAAGTGAGACACTGAAGATAAAACTAAACCAGGTGCAGGCTGACAAGGTGGACACAAATCAACACATGGAGATGATAGATTAGTGGGTTGATGAAGTGTTTAAAACTATCCCAGACAACACGCAGGAAGGGAACATACCCACGGAGGGTAAGTTTCAGAAGATAGCACATACTATGGAGGCTTATAAGAGCCACATCACATAGTCAATGGCACTCATACAACTAAGCATTCCACCAAAAGTGAGAATGGAAAGGGAGCCGGAGGTGATAGGCCATAAAGAGAGTATTGCGCAAAGAATCCGGGAGATTACATAGTTATATGATAGGAGTTCCCAATTATGGATTGAGCACCTTCCTAGAAATGTGACTTGGAATAATTTTGTCCCTCCCTCCTGCCTCCATGCACTAGACTTTACAATTTTCGATGATATGATACATGTGCAAACTCATGTTATTTTTGTGCTTGACTTGTCATTATTTTGTTTTATGATGAAGCAAAGAGGTAGGCATTATGAGATATTGCTAGGATGGTTTCACTGGTTGTTTGAATACACTTAGCATTCAACCAATAGGTAAGTTAGATTAGGTAGGAATTTTCATCCATTGTATATACCATCTTCATATAATGCTAGTATAGTTGTGGTTTCATTTTCATATTGTTTTTCTCCATTATGTATATATGCATGCTTATGATGCTCTTTCTTTTGTTATATCATATATGAGTAAGGGTTGATATCACCACCCTAAGGATTACAGATGCATTTTGTTGAGATTTAGCAGGCACAAGTCATACCAGATATGTTGTGGTTCTCATGCACTTTATGGTGAGCACATTTCCCCGAGTTGGAGCCATATGCTATCCCCTACCCTAGGGATAACTAAATAGATCATGTCTCTAGGCCCACAGGTCCTAGACATGGCATGTCAAGAGCCGGATGACTTGAACCTGGCCCCGGAGGGCCCCTCTTTTCTTCAATGGTGCCCATTTATCAACACCAGTAGCATCCACCCCACCAGCCTAGTCCTAAAGTAGGAGCAAGTATTGTTCCATGAGGTAATGAGTTTGGGTATCATGGTAGGTGTCACTCTAATTATTGAAGCACTTGAATATGTTGCATTGAATTATCCTTCATTTCATAAAGTTTTATTGGAAATTATGCTCGTTAACTTGTTCATACCTAGAAAGGTAACATGATGCCCTAGTAAGATTATCTCCCTTTATGATGGGTTTCCACCGAGTGGGTCTATGAAAGGTCATCGTCCATTCCCTCCATACTTACCACTTTCCATGTTTATTCCTCTCATTTTCCCCTTACCTTTGTTTGGGCATTGGGATTTTCCACACTAGAAGGGTTGTACCTTGCCTTGTGGGAAGAAGCGGATAAAGGCCTAGAGGGTAAAAATAGTTAGAAAGACTTAAAAGCCAAAAATGAAACCTTTGATATGCTTCTCCTAGGGATACCCGAGGAAGAAGTAAAAATATTCTCAGTTAGAAAATGGAATCCATAAGAAAAATAAACACTCAAGTTATTAGTTGGTGGATGGAAGGTCTCATCATGAGTTGGGATATTATGACCATGGGCATGTAGCATTATGACACTGCCATCTATCTGGTCACCAAACCAGGGTAGTGGCTCCTGGTGGCATAGCCAAGAGAAAGGGGGTCTCATCATGAGTCATCCCTCTCATCTCCGTGAAATTATTGTGGATAACGCTATCACCTCTAGTCACCAAACCAGGACAGTGTCACTCAACTCTTCCCTTGAAGCATAAAAGAAAAATATCAAAAGCATTGAATGGGCTAGGAAAAAATGGCATCTATGACAAGGTGAAACTTGCCCTCTACAAAGGCACCCATAGGAATGATATACATTTCCTCATTATCACTGCACCCCATGCCCAAAAACTTACCCCACGCCATTTCACACACACTTACATGACCTAGATTGGTTTCACCTGGGAAACACCCCAAACTTAAGCAGGATTAGCCCAATAGGACACCGTGAGACCTTCTCCAAACTTGACTTGTTAAATTGCATAACGTCTTTGAGTATTTTTCTTGGTAAAGGGTGTTTTGATGCACATGTTTAGGTAATTTAATTATTGGATGTGATTTACATGTTATGATCCCTGTGAATTATGAACCCCTAGAGGGCATACTTGTTTTTGTTGCAAGACTTTGCCCATGTGGACAGGTACACGTGGGGGAATGATTAGCTCGGACCTTCATGGGACTGAAATCCGACAGATGGATGTTTTAACCCTAGTCAGGGGAAAGAAGACACCAGGGACTTGTACCAGAAAGAAAGAAGGGTGTTTCCCTTGGAGAAACTCTGGCAGACCTAGACCTAGGGGGATATTTCTCTTCCACCTAGACGTTGACCTTTGAGATCCCATGACGTCACCATTATGACCCTGGACGCCATCCAGAGATAGGGTTTTCATATTGAGGGGAGTTGTGAGATATTTGGCACGTGTGGATATCATCCAAGGCCTTTGGAGGCCAAACATTCTACTTCTGGAGCCCAACGTTCCACTTTAGGGGCTCAACGTCACCCTAGAAGGGCATGATGTCACCCTTGGAGATGATTTTATGGGTTAATTACTTTATTTATGTAAAAAACTTGATTTTTGATGTAATTTGTCCAGGTCGACCTTTATTTGACCTAAATTTAATTAAAGTTCATTGATATTGTAATGAGAGAAATTACTCTCATTTTTCGTCATCACTCATCACACACTTAGTGTGGACTGAAATTTGCTCTCTCTTTAATGGATATTGGCTGAAATAACTAGTGTGCAACTTCTTGGAGAGGCATGTTTTGGTGTATCTTGGCTATTTTTCATGGTGGAAGATCTTCAACTAGGATTTGGCTTGATTATTCTTGGTGAAGTAAGTAGAAAATCTGCATTTGTTTATGTAAATAAATTCTTGTGGTAAATTTTACTTGTTTCATGTTAAAGATTATGAAACTATTTTCTTAAACCCTAGGAGAGAAACAAACGTTGCTTCTTTCTCTCTATAGTTTTCTAATTATCTAAATTTCTCAAGTACACTTTGTTTAGAAGTGGATACTAGAGCCCTAAAGTGCTAGCACTCTAGTAGCTTCTCTCTAATTGCGCCATATTTTCTTTGTTGTATTGTTCTGGGAAGGTACACTCCATTTTACCGTTGCTTCATCCCTTAAATACCCTAAGAACCTTTTGACTTGAGTAACCAGTGAGAGGGGGATTTTCTTGCATCCTTGCCTTAGTCCTATTAGCCCTTTAGGTCACTGGGGATGTCTCCCCTGGGGTAACTTTGATATACTCCTAAACAGAAAGGGGTTTCCTATTAAGGTGGCAGTGATAGGTCACCCTTTGTTATGCCAATATTGCATTCACTTGCCTTGGGCTTTGGGAAAGTACAGATTGTGCGATAACATGGACAAACCTAATCCAGTTAGGGTTAGGGTTTTGGTCATTGATGTAACAAGTTTTAACCCAATTTTGTAGTATAAATATGTATTGTAAGATCTAAGGAGATAATATATTTTATGTCATGAGAATTAGTCTTGAATGATTTTTGGAGTGGTTTTTGGTTGAGATCTATGGAGCTAATACTGAGTCGGTTTTGGAGACAGAGTTATGGATTATAACTGAGGGTTAGGTCGCAAGTTGTGGACCTTAGTGCGACATTGGTCAGCCTCATTCATACATGTGCATTTCATATGCACTTATGATGTAATGCACATAGCACGATGAAATGATGAAGATGAATAAAAAAGAGAATAATGTTAGATCTTTGTGGACGTAGCCCAGGGGGTGAATCAAAATAAAATTGTGTGTCTCTATGTGAAATGTTGTCTTATTTATTGTTGTTACTTTGTTTATGTTGAATGAATGGATCTGGTAGAAGTAAATTACAACATCCACTAGGTTAATTCATGTTGCTTACTGCAGAATGAATGTTAATGAATGAATATGGTTATAGAATGGTATATTTGATGCATTTTGAAGTAGAAAAAATACCTAATTGTTATAAGAAAAATATGTTTGTTGGGACAGATCCAACCTATTCGGCTATGAAGTCAGTTATAGCCTCTTTGATATTTGATAGCTCGGAACGAGGCAGAGACTACCCACACCTTAGATGGTCCTTCTCCTGAGGCGGTAAAGAAGGGGGAAAAGGAGAGGTGAAAGGCTTATGATAAGTCTTTCTTAGGACCACCCACCTTGGGTGTTGTCCTCCCTCAGCTTCTTGGATGGCCAAAATGGCCTAAGGGGCGAATATTATGGGCAATGGGATGAAAATAAGTTCACTGATTTTTAGGACAGCAAACTAAACAAAGCGAACAACGAGTTGTTATCTCCCCTTAAAGCCTTGGAAAATGGCCTAGAATGGGTTCCTCGGGTAAACCAAGGTTCTGGGCAATAGACCAATGTATGCCTCAAGTGAAAAGAGTGAAAAATAATAGTGAAAATTCAAGTTAAAAGCTATAGCCAAGTCTTTTCAGGGGGTTGTAAATTGCAAAAAACAAGTTGTTCAAGGCCTTTAAAGCAGGGAAACAAGCCCAAAATGTCTTGGTACTCCCCAGGGTGACCCAGGAAGTGATGCTGAAAAATTGTTAAATCAAAAGMACAGTTGTAAATCAATATGGAAAKCCTTTTTACAAGTTGTTATAGCTATGTTTAGGGGGGTATTTATTGTTTCAATTTATGTTCATGGATGAAAGGTGGACTGAAAAAACGTTTGACTTTAAAATGTATTTTATTGGTGAGTTTTTAGTTATTAACACATKCATTGGCCACCACACCATTTTAAAGGTTATCTCAATCAGGAAAACACCTATTATCCTGGAATTGTGCCAACCAGTATAAGAATATTATTCTTAGTAGAMCACAAAGGTTAGGTTGAAGAGTTCCCCATGCAGTTCAAAGAATCATGGATTAGACGCTTCTCGTCACTCGCACTTTCGACCTCYTAAAKCCGCTTGAATGGAAGAAGGATACCTGGGAAAGGAAGAGGCTCGGGACCCCCCCCAAGGCAATTTTTAGCTAAGCTTACCCAAGCAATGTAGTATCCCAACCAACCTGATCTATTCAACTCCTTAACCGTGTGGTACTAGGGAAACACCACTTAATTTATACTAACTAGACAACTTTCGAGAGGCTCCTGATGAAGACTCCCTAGTTTTGACACTTAGTATTCTATGAAATTGAAATTGTTCGAAATAAAGAACTAGGTCATCCACGTGGCAAGGTCACGTCTCGCTTTAGCAAGCGTGCCTTCTGGTCGATAAATTGAAATCTATCTAAATATTTATACAAAATAAGTAAATAAGTATGTGAAATATATGTCACGGCTAAATAGTATGTGTACGCATATAGCTAAATAATATAGTTTTTTTTTTAATGTGTATGGGGCAGAGCCCTTCTTTGTTTTCGTGTTTTTTTGTGGGTTTTTGAATGTTTTAGCTTGTTTATTTTGCGTGGCCCCTTTAGGGGAAGCCACCTATAGATTAGTATACAAGAAAATATGCAATGAAGAAAGAAAATATTAACTAATTACAAATAAACAATTATACCATTCAACCCAAGGGAATGGGTTGAGGCTCTTTGCGAGCGGCAAAGCCGTCATATGCATGAAAGCCCCAATTGATTCCTTGTATGCGGAATGGAAGTTTACTTAATGAAATTCGAAACAATGATGATTATTTACGAAGGGAAAAATCATATTTTATACACAGAAATTTGTAAGCAAACTGGTCAACCTATATACACGAGCAAATCATATTGACATGCGTACATGTGCAAAAGAATTTAGAATGAGTGCAAATGAATTCAAGGTGAAAATGAGTGTGAATGGGTGGATTTACCTATCATATCTGATGTTTTTTCTTTGTTGTCCTACTGGACCCTTTGCCTCAGACAGGTATTTAGATGGTCCCCAACCACTTAACAGAAGCAGAATAGGTGACTGGATTGTATCTTTGCAGGAAAACAACGAAATTTTAGTGATTTTATATGAAAAATTGAATTAAATGAAATAGAAATTTACACATAAAAGTTAGATAACATCCACCTAATATGGTTGTCCTGGGTGCAGAAATTGACCAAAATGGTCAATTTTCCTGTTTGGCACAGCAAGGTTAATAGCAGAAAATAATAACTGAAATTTACATGAAAAATAAAAAAAAATCAAGAAAGTATAAACAACCAGCTAAGGGGCTTATTTAAGGGTTTTTCTAAGGGGACCTAGAACTCCCAACCACTAACTAAGTCTGAAAAATAGCTGAATACTTTAGGAAATCTGCACTACAACACGTCAAACATGTTAAACAAAGTTATTAGTAAATGAAAGCAAGTAAGTTAAACCCAAGGAAGCAGCAACAAACACCTAGCTAACCAATCCCTCCTGGAGATAGCTAACATAACAAGTACTTACTACTACCCTTCAACCCTTAACCAACAAGTGACATGCCCAACAACCAAAATTTAACAAGTATCACACACACAAAGATCTTTGGAAAATTTCAGCAGAGCTTTGGTACTATATTCATCATCCCCCTTTTTTTGTACAATGTCATCGCTCTTATTTATAAAGAAGAGGTGAAGTCTTAGGTTAGGTCACAAGACACTTGTCACTTTTGGAAAACTAACAAGTGGACCATCCCTTAAAGTTTTTTTTTTGTTTTTTAATCAAAAAGTAAACTTATCCAAAAGGGATCGTATCCAAAGGGAATCAAATCATATTTGATTTGACCCTTTAATTACACTTTTTTACAAAAAGGTCAAACTATTACAAACTATTACAAAAAGGTCATTTTCATAAAATGACAAAAATTAATATGTCACATCATCATTTTCCTTGGGATTTGTGCCATCCCAAAGAATCTTTGATTGATGCCATGTTTTGTAGTTGTAGATGAAGTGAACTAGGACAGTTCACGGTCATCCATGGTTGTCGGATTCACCTGGATGAAGCCCCAAGGTGTGGGGAAATTGAAGAGTTTCTTAGGAGGGAAAGGGGCCTTTGGGCTTGGTCAATGTATGTAAGGAAATGCTCACTTTTTAGGCACTTTTCACACCTGATTATACCCCCCTTTTTCTTCCTAGAATTTTTAGTGTGAGTTGACTGAAGCATGGCTTTGATTTGGGCCTTTTCCGAAGAAGGCACCCCCTGGGCCTGAATCTTGGGAGGCTTTTCCCTTGTACCAAAAATCCAAAAAAATGAGATTTGATGTGTCCATGTTGTATATTTGTTCGCTACCTTTCCTCTTCCTTTCATTTGGCGCAAATATGACTCTGGATGAGAAAGATATGGCCCCGGAAAGGTACACGGGAAAGAGCTGGTCAGGAGACTGATCAGGGAAAAATTGAAATTGAGGAACAATTATGGGTTGGACACTAGAATTGATAGGCTTCTACAGGCCTGCATACCTGTAGCTGAAATGATTTTTCCTTGTTTGGCCCAAATTGGCCTCGAAGGCCCTCAATTAGGCCTCCTTCCGTCACGTGTTTGTGGGCCAATAACGAGTCCCTGTCACTCTGGGACGAATTTATGGGCTGAATTTGAGAAGGTGAATGCCATGGATGCATTTTTTACTTCTCCCCAATCATTTTGACTATTTACGGGTGAAATTTATCCTTCATATGGCGAAGTTATGGCATTTAAAAGCCTAATGACCCTTTNGGGAGTGTGCGGGGGATGGAAGGGGGGAGCATGACCTGGTAAGTGGAGTAGGGAGATATGGGGATGGGGGGGTTGGTAGCGCGCGGGGAGAGGAGTGGAATGGTGTGGGGAAGTAGGCGTGTGGGTGGAAAAGAGGGTTGGAATTGCAGGTGGTGGCGCCTCGGTGGCCAACTGGTAGTCGGCCACCAAAAAATTCAAAATTTTGGTTTTTTTAATTTTTTGATAGAAGTGGGTTTTTTCCCATAGTTTGGGAGTGGGAGGTCTTGGGTTCAAACCCCCTCCCCTCCTTTTTTTATTTTTATCCAATTTCTAGGGTTTTTTAATGAGGAAAAAGTGAGGGGGTTGCGGTTCAAATCCCAGGGCCTCCAAGTTAGAATGTACACACCTGCAAATGGCCATTCAACTCAGAAAAATTCATTATTTTAAAGGGGCCTAGAGGCTTGGGCCTGGTGCCAAAGAGGAGTTCAAATCCCTTTCCCTTTGAATCTGTGCATAGGAAAATAATGAACTATATACACCAGAAGCCATACATCTAAACTAACAACCACAGAGAGACATGAANTATTTTAAAGGGGCCTAGAGGCTTGGGCCTGGTGCCAAAGAGGAGTTCAAATCCCTTTCCCTTTGAATCTGTGCATAGGAAAATAATGAACTATATACACCAGAAGCCATACATCTAAACTAACAACCACAGAGAGACATGAAACAACTCTAAAATAACAATTTTAATGGCATAAATAAACCCTTTTCAGTGCAAAAACCCATCATAACCAGCACGGTAATGAAACCTCCGGGAAATCAAAAGCACGGTTAAAAAGGCAGGGTGTCCATGGCTACCTGGCTTTGTGTCTAAGGTTGGTGCATGGTTATGTCTTGCTTACCAATGAATACCTTCAGTTGAACCCTTTTATGCCATGGTTTTCTAAGTTGCAAAGCTCCTTCCCTCTCCAATGCACCTGTCAAATGAACCAAGAGGGGAGGGTGGGTTTTGTATTTTCCAAAAAATTTTATTTTTCTAATTTCCCCAATTTTGCATGAGTGATGCATGTCACCTTTCCCCTTTTCTCAATCTTTTGATTTTTTATTTTTCCATTATTTCTTAATAATTCCCTCGAAAATTGTGCAAGTCAAAGTTTGACTTTGACTTTTAAATTTGACCATGACCTTGTTGACTTAGCCAAAAAATGTTGCCAGATTATACAAGGTCGGAATTGGACGTAGAGCATGTCGTTGGAAAGGTCTCGACGAGCCCGTCGAGAATATGTGGTCACCAATATGAAATTATGCCACCTCACCCCTCAATTTTTCCCAAGAACAGTTACCGCTTAAAGGCCTTCACTTGCTGGTGGGGCCACTTGACACCCAATCTTGTGAAAGGTGCCACATCTCCATACGATATCCAATTGAGGAAAATGAAGTACCTTCGGAAAGGCATCGATGAGTACTTCGATGATATGTCCATATATTTGTGTGTTGGGGCCATTAATGATTGTTTTAGTTGTCATGAAACCATGCTATGCAAGCTCATTGGCCCCCTTTGCGCGAAATAGTTGACAAACTTGTGACAGCTCTAACCGGGCCATCTGATTTTAGAATGAGGTAAATTAGTAGCCATTGGAAAGGTATCTAATTACACTATATATTTTCATCATTGAGTCCTTGATTTAAAACTCTTTACGAACAATTGTTTAACCTTGAACCACTGCAACCAATATGGTTTCCAAAAGTGGTCATGAACTTGTGAAGGCTCGTTCTCACCAACTGAGGGTCAAATCCAAGTATGAGATATATCGTTGGAAATATATCACACTTCCCTACACCATCCTTACATTTTATTTTCTTTTTAAAACATAAATCTGAACAGAATCAGACCAAGAAGTCATAGTTGTTGGTTTTGTCCATTCGGGTATCGTGAACTTTGCATCCTCCATAGCGGGGTCATACGGACTCAGAATCGGGCTCATTATAGTTCATTGGAAATATTTTCCTAACCCCTACAATATGAAAGAATTTTATTTCCCAAAATGTGGCCAGAATTCATTTTATTCTTTGCGAAAGGACCCCGTCCCCACAGAACCCGCCTAGTGATAGGCAAAAGGGGACAATGATAACATTTTCGCAAACTGCATGCTTAGATCATCAAATATGAACTGCAAAGAATTGACATGAGGCATTACAATGTGAGAGGGTTTCAGAACTCAAAAATTACCACGAGAAGGCCTCCCCTGAGGGGAAAATAACATGGTCCCATAACAAGCTGAGCAAGGTCGGGATGGTCCTGTTTGGGTACCATTTAAGATGAGGATGGGCATAGTGATGATTGTGGTTGTTATGCTACTGAAAAATAGGTGATATTAGGGTAAGTAAAACCATGAATTTGATATCCATTTGACCTTACTATACCTCAACTGATCCTGGAAGCACTCACCTAACTGACTGCAACAACCCTGAACTGACCTGGATTGTTGCCAATTGACTTAACCTTATTACCAGATACTCTCTAGTGCTTGATAAGTCTTTGCATACTTAGATAAAAACACTTTGAAGGAATCCAACTGATAGTCTTTCAATGGTAGAGGCCATAGTCACTATGACCCCCACCACTGTCTTCAACTGGAACCATAGCACAAAGGGTTGCTAGGAGAAACCCTCAAGAAAACTTGTGGAGGAATGAAGGTGTTAAACACCATGTTGAGCCCAAATCATATTTTGGGTTCAACACATAAAACCCCATGGACAACATCCCTTCCACAATTTCATACATTTGGGTCCTGCAATCACCCATAAGCCATCTTGTGTGAGACTTCATTGTGCACTCTGTGCGCAGTGTTTCCTTTTGGTCTCCAGAAGGGTCGATGGTTTGCAGGGTTTTTTTGGAAGCCTAAAGGTAGAACCC
>SNQJ01S0105806.1:63893-80886 GCA_010110895.2 Picea sitchensis | reverse complement strand
AAGTACATAATAGGGCAAAATCCGGGCCCTCATGCCCATGATATCATCATGAAAGACTAAAAAATATATTGAGGATCCTAGTCCTCCTGTATCGCATTGTGCTCGAAGAAGCCACTCGTCAGAGCAAGTGGTTCAAACTCTCAGGAACTGCTACTATATGCCTCTGCAAATGGAGAGGTACGTCTCGCCTCCTGAGAGGTGGGACACCAATGGTCAGACCTCGGAGGTTCCTCTCAACCTCCCGAAGTCCTTCCACTGCAAACTTGTGCTCCAGTGTTATTTGAACATCCCCACGATGCCCTAGTGCCTACATAGCCGCCAGACGTGATGCTCTTATGTCTGCATGATGAAACAAAAAAAAAACATCTTTTAGATCCCTCTTTGTACACATAAAAACAATATAAATAAAAAATAAAAAATATGTGACAAGGTTTAGTTTCGTACCTGACATATCCCACTGAAGTCCCTCGGGGAGCACCAAGTCTACACTGCCCCTAAAATCCACTCCAGCATATGGAAAATCCTCGATAATAACCAATTGTCTTCTCCACCAAGCGAAGAAATCAGCTGTAAACCTAAATGTTGAGGGCTCATTCCCCAATCTCAGGGACAAACTGGTCCATCTCTCCATCCCTGGCTCGGTCACAGGTCGGGCTATCAACATAACCTATGACTTCATCTAGGGTACTCTCTCCAAAAGAACGAAACTAAGAAAGAGTCATATCCAAACTACTTCTGCCTACCTGTCCTGCACTTTGAGATCGGTTCCTTCACATTCCGAAGGAATTCCACACTCCAGTTAAACAACCTGGGCTCCAAACATTGTAGATCATATGACATCTAAGATTTCAAAGCTATATGAGTGTTGGTACTACCCACCAATTTTGTAACGAAAAATAGAATCGAGCTCAATGCCAAATCCCTCACATCTTTGATCACGATTTGGCCACTGACCAATTGAGATGCTTGTATACAGTGCTCAACAACATATACCTCAGTGGGATGAGGAGTTTCCCGGTGTCTAGAAAAAAGGATAGGATCCCATCTCCTTGAGAGGTCGATCAAAAAACACACATCGTCAAGATCAATCTCGAGCATATGTGGCCCAATACAAAATGCTTGTTCGACATCATCCCACAATCCAATCATGTACTCAAGTAATAATATCTCTTTCCTCATATTCTGTAGTTTGAAGTACTTGAGTAGACCATAATTTCTCAAAGCAACCCTTGCTTGAGGGTTTTTCAAAGAGATGATGTAATCAAACTCGTTTTCACATTCCTTCCATTCAATCATGGCTATATGATCTATGCAATCTACAAATACAACCATTTAAACATCTTTAGTCAACTTCTTATGGAAAAAAATTGTGTATTTCTAGCCTAAAATGCAACAATTTTTTTGGCTATGCACCAACGCTACCCTAAGTCTATTCATAGAGCGTTAGCGCTCCCTAGGAATGTGCACTAGGTCACTGATATATCGATCGACGTTCCCCTCATCCCTTTGAGGGAGTGTTGATCCAATTCGGCACCTAGGGATTCCTAAGGATCCTAGAACACCCTAAAACTAAGCTAAAACACAAAATTAAACCATGAAAACTGATTGGAAAGGCAAGGTGACCAACCTATTCGATATGGAATCGAAAATGGTTGATCATAGCTCTCGTACTCACAGCTCAAAAATCACCCACCAAAGGTGGAAAATTCCAAAGCTAGAAGAATTTGGTAAAAATCAATTGGTAAATGAAATTCTTAACCTATTTTACTATTTGATAGGGTTAATTTTTGCTAATATAAAGTTTTTCTTGGGTTTTTTTAATCTTTTTAAGGAGTCACTAATGCTTTGGGCCCATAATTGTCTACATTTGCAAGTTTTTAGGAAATATCTTTTCGCAAACCTTGTGACACTAACGAGCACAATGTAATGGAGTAGACTTTTATCACTTTTTCAGACTCATAAAGGTTACATGAAAAAGGAACCCCTTGGAGTCTCCTTTAAGCTCTTTTCATACTCTCTAAACATGAAAAGATTGTCGAGTGATCTTGCTTCCTTTCAAACTCGTTTAAAAGGTTTTGAAAGGGAATATCCCGAGTAGCAGTTTATCTCTTTTTCGGACTTCGGAGACTAAAATTACGAAAAAGGATAAACCTGGAGTCGCCTTTAATTTCTTTTCAGACTTTCTAAACATGAAAAACCACCGATTTTTCCTTCTCTAGACTCATTAAGATCACACATTGAAGGGCCCATATGGGACCAAACCCTTACTTCTTCTAGTTCATTAAACAAAGGAAGAAGGAATTACCAAAGGTGAGTTATATCGAGCATGTGTTATCCTCCTCGAGCTTGTAAAAACAAAAAGAGGTACTTGTCTATTTGGATGAGGGAAATTTTTTAAGGAAACAAGCCAAGTTATCTTTTATAATTGTCACAAGTCACTCTTGCATTCGCCCTTTAACACGACACATTGTTTCTACTTGCATCTTGAACACTTGGATAATCCTTTGAACCTCTGTACTGAACCAATCCCATGAGTCTTTCGACTCCTTTGGGTTACTTGATGAATGCCACAATATCCACTGCATTATTTCTTGGTCCATGCAACGTTTATGTTTCCAAGTCATGTCATGCCCTAGTGTTCAAGGGAAGTATCTGCCTCAAGAGTCAACCATCACAAATTTCCAGTTTCAATACCTGTGTTAGTCCATACTCATTTGATTCGCCATCTTACATCTCTATGTTAGTTTCGTGTCGATGATGGAGGATACATCAAGGCCCTCCTTGGATGAGTCTTTTCCTATTGACTTCAACACATCATCTGAGAATTAGACTTAGAAACCAATTAGTACCTTGGGACCTGCATGCCTCAATGGCAGGCCTCCTCGCATACAAAAATGGGTTTACATGATTGACCTCTGATCAGATGAATCCATGAATGTTCGACTTAGATCATTTATTCACATTCGTTGGATTGTACTAGAGTACCTTGGGAATCATTGACATCACTGGTGATTTCCCTCGCACTTGTTAACGGTTTACCTCAATGACCGGTAATCAAGTGGTTTCTACCATGTTTGACATCAAGACATATATTCACATGGCTAGATTCGTACCACATCTAGATTGATATGAAGACCTTATGTTGAGCATTCATTCTGTTATCTTCTTTCCCCAGGCTAAGAAGGATATCTTTTGAGCGTGCTGATATACTGTCACATAGATCCACATCGTATTGGTCCATGGCTATGTTTTATAATCTCATAGATCCACTTTGTATTTCTCATGGTTGCGATCAGTTCATGTCATGGAGGTATGGATCCACATTGTATCCGTAGTGGCTATACCCTTAGTCAGTATCATCATGGATCCACAGTGTATTTTTTGGCGGCCATACCTTAAGTCCTTTGTTACTCAAACATAGGTATACCTGCCTTGGTTTTGAAATGTATGATAACATTTGTTTGAAGGTTATTTGGAGCTTCTACCAAGTTCTCCAACTCCATACCCTTTCTTCGAAAATCTACAAAGTGCTTCATTCATTAGCTTTCGTCTTTTGACTTCGCACTTTGGGGGGCAATATATTACACGTCAAATTTACTCACTTTGATAATGTCCCATTATCATTATCACAAGTGTCGCAAGTGTCTCACTTTTGTCACAAATGTCACATTTTCATCCTGCATATGTCACATTCCGAATGACACCATAGAAACACTTGATACATCCTCTAAGACATGTTAGAAGAGGAAAACACATCATTTGACAAGCTTAGAAAAATATTTTTCCTTGATAAATGGTCATCTGAAATGAATTTTTGGAAGATCAATGCTCCCTTGCTCACATGCAGGGAGTGCTAGCTCTCCTTGTCCACTTAGAAATGAGTGCTATAACGCTTTGTTTTCAGCTTTGAGGGAGCTTTGATTGGTTGAGAGAATCATGGGAAGAAATACCCCTTATCTCTAAGGATAGCTAGAAATGATCCGAGTTGGTTTGGCTCAAATCTAAGCTTTAGGATGCATCTAAAGGGGATACCACAACTGATGGAGTCATATCGTCAAATTATTCTAAAGATAACTAAGGTGGTTGAGCCTCTCAAAGCCTATAAAAGGAGGCATTCTGATGGTGAAAAAAGAGGAGAATATCAGAAAAAAGTATTGTCATTTTGATCATGAATCTTTCGAGCAAGGGGTTGGACAAGGAGGAATTGGAGAGGTTCCTGCAACTGCATCTACAGATTGTAAGTGCCTTGTAATGTTCTCATTAATATATGTTTGGCTTGTTTCCTTCGATTTTGTGTATGATCGCATAGGATTGTCTTTTGTTGATAGATTTAGTTTAAACTAATATTGGTAGAATAGGAAGCATGCATTGTCTTTGATGTCTATTGGATTGCAAATCTCATTAAAGGACTTGAAGATCAAGTTCAACCTGGACTAAGCAAGGACAAGCTTTAGAAAAAGGTACATCATACTTCCTTCCTCTTTTTCCTTTGACTAGTTTAACCACATTTAAAGGAATGTTAGTGTCCAATGTTGTCATATTTCTATCTTGGTAATAGGGGTATATAATCCAAGAGGATATTCACCTATCCGTACGAGAAATTTCTTACAACAATCGGTCACCATTGTTGTTACACTTTCGATCACTGTTGTTGTTACACCTCTGGTTTGTCATTGATGTTACATTGATATTGCTCAACACTGCTACACTAGTGTTGATGTTGTTACTCGGATGAAATTGCATCATCAAAGGACAAACACATAGCTATGGTCCCCTGTTCTTCTACATAGTCAAAGTAAATAGTTGTATCTTCTATACACGAGTTTTGTGGTTGTAACAACCAAGATGCCTTGTGTGCAGTATTTTTGTCGCCATCATCACCAATTTCAATACTTGACATGGATACCCTTTAATAGATTGTAACTAGATCATATTTTAAGACTGATTGTTGGGAACATAGCCTGTTCAAGTCAATAATTTGGAACATCTTGAGAATCATTGATTCTCATGGTTGTCCTTGAAATATCTTGCTAAGGATAGATGTTTGTAAAATTATATAAGTATCCTACTCAACTCAAGAGGCAGATACAAGAAGGATAGAAAAGAAATATCATGTTGTGATGCTAATGCTTCGTAAGACGATTGTTGTTTAATAAGACAATGTTTGAAGTTTTGCGCATTTGTTTCGTGGGAATGAATATTTAATCGAAGTAGTCATTGATTTTTATTTCTAGTACCTCATCTAAGGAGGTAGGACCCCTCCTTATCCATGTACTATTGTATCTTACTAGGATTTAGTTGTTTTATAATTGTATTTTTTCTTTGGTTATGTGTGCAAATTAGAAGTGTTCATTTACAGTTGCAATTTCATGAAAGTGAGAATTATGTCACAATAATATATTCATTTGTTTCCATATATAATCAATTGTTTCCTTTATGTGATTCAATTTAGTAGGATTAAGTATAGGTGAATGCCCAATTATAAGTTGTGTTGATCGCATCAAGATTGCCAGAGTTTAGGACATGAATCTGAACTGGTTTACTATGTCATGCTTTGTCTTGAGTCCAAAGCTCATCTAATTAAAATTTGAGAGTTTGATAAATATAGATTGGTGAGGTGATGTTATAGCTCTTTTCCTTTCCCATCAAGAGTGATTTATTTCTACATTCATTTCCTTTTGAACAACAAATAGCTCATTTCATTTCTCGTAGATAGAATTAAAGAGTGTATTCATTTCATTTCATCAGTAGAATAATTATTTCCTCTTTGTAAGCAAGTTCATTTCATAGGATTGCCATTTGTTTCCAGTTAATTAGTTTGCAAATGAGATTGTTTCATTTCCAGTCGAATTGAGTTATTTCCTTTTGCAATTAGGTTGATTTCCTGCAAGTTTATCATTTCAACATTGATTGATTAGACTTAGTTCTGGTGACCTTGTTAAAAAAATTTCAAAGACTCCTTTGTAATCATCATTATCATTCCTACAACTACAATGCAAATTTAAACCATCATTTGAATTTTTTTCTCTAGTACATACAGTACACAACATCTCGCAAGTATCCTACAAACCCTGACAATTAGTGCACAATATTTCTAACTATCTTGTTGAGGTATTAGGAAGGTAATTAAAAATCTGGTCATTTTGGCATTGTTGTTGAGGAACTGCCAAACGTATAACATTGTTTCTTATATATCGGTTTGGATGTTTCAAAAGTACAACATTGTTTCTTATATATTGGTTTGGATTTGTTTTTCTGTTTTTTTTTTTAAATTGTGTGTGAGATAGGATGTTTTAAATCATGAACATAAATAGGGATCCTAAACGATGATTTAGAAATTCTGTCAAAAACCCCCAAGGAACTAACATTGCAAGGAAACCAATCCAAGGAGAAGGATCAAGCCAACCTAATTACCAAAATCCAAGAACATGCTCTCTATCCAAGAGAAGATCAAAAGCTTCCACAATAGAATCGACACATCCAATCCATCCTATAGAGGCCACATATTCATTCCAGGGAGATATATTGTTCCTTGAAGGAAGCACAACTACAGAAAACAAGTTGTTGGAATATTCAATAATACTGAGAGGGGGGGTGAATCAGTATTAGGCCCTTTTTACCATTTTTAACCACAACATGTAAACATTAATTTTTCAGCAATTTATCACTTATGATTGCATTAAATATATCATAAACATATAACCACATATACACAATACACAAGAATTTTACGTGGAAACCCAAATGGGAGAAGACCCCAGAACACTTTTTAATGTATGAGAATATTACATCCACTGGAAGCACCAACTTCAAAAATTATCCAGCACAACCTGGAAGGAGGTACCAACCACCTATTTATAGGATCCAACCTGAAGGAAGATATAACTCCCTAAATTCTCCAACTCCAACTGGAAGGAGGCTCCAACCCCTTTTCATTGCCCCTTCCTTCCTCCCAAAAATATAAATGAGAGAATCAACCTATCACTATTACTGTCACTGATACTGATACATCTTCATCATCAAATATGGTACAACCTAATAACCACATAAATTTTATACCAATATTTCCAACAATATTCCCCAAATCATATACCAAAAATCACCAAGATATGCATCAAACCATGTGCCAAAAACCTCCAAGACACGCCTCAAATCATGTGCCAAAACTTACAAGATATGGCTCAAATAATATGCCAAAACCTCCAAGATACAACCCTCAAAATATATTGAAAAACATACCTTTCATCATGTAGAGACCCTAATGCATGATATCTCGGACCATCAAACCTTATTCAACTTCAACATCAAGAAAAGAGCATCTTCCTCAAACCCTTCCTAAACCTAGTGGGACAGGACTGAGCAACAGGAGGGTCCTCACATGATGCGTATTGTACAACCAATGGGGGCCTTTTGAGACACCATACACTTGAATTGTGGGGGTCACCTCACATAGGGTTTTGCGAAAAACCCTTCTCACATCTGCAACTGCAAGAACTCTCTCCTTTGCACGATTTCACTATCTCACTTGCGCTAAGAGATCATAAGTTTTATTGATGATAAAATGAGAGGTTATTTATGTGTATTTATATCCTTCCAAGTACCTCCTTTAACTGTCTTTAGGGCCGACCTATAAGTTCTTGTTGCAACTGTTTTCTCCTTTACTTTATTTTAGGACCAACTTATAACTTCTTGTTGCAACAATTTTTCTCATCTTTAAGAGGGCATATCTCCTCAAATGTAAGGAACCATGTGGCGTGCCACCTACCCTTTGAAACGACTTGATGAGTACTATCAATCCATAGGGGTTTTTCATGCATTTGCAATTTCCTTCATAATCTTTTTCTTCAATCAAATTTGGGCTTCATGACCACACCTCTGGGGCTTCCTGACCATATCTTCAGGGATTCTTGACCATACATTGTAACTTCTTTTCTTAATAACTATGGCTTCTTGTAGGATTATTCAAAGCATCTTCCCATGAGGGCCATTCTTAGAGTTACGCCATAAGGGGACCACTTTGGAGATTCCTTCAAATAAACACATCACTTCTAGGGGATTTTGGACGTGCTTTGAGGCTTCTTCTAGGATTGAAATCAATGGAAACCAATTTTACAACATGGTATCTGAAAGGAAATGATTTAACTATGGTATCCTACATGGATGCAGATTGGGCATGAAGTATTGATGAAAAAAGAAGTACAAGTGGAGAAACTTTCTACTTAGGTAATTTCTTAGTGTCCTGGTTGAGCATGAAGCAATCTTCAATATCCTTATCCACAAAAAAGAAAAATATATCACAGCAACAACATGTTGTACTCATATTATCTGGATGAAGCAAACCTTGCAAGACATACAAGTGAGATATGATGAGCTTATTCCAATACTCTATGACAACACTAGTGCTATAAACATCTCCAAGAATCAAGTGATGCATTCCAAGACCAAACATATTCCTATTAAGTTCCACTTTCTACGGGAACAAGTCACATAAAATAAACAATCTCCCCCTTTGGAACTGATGGAAACACTCATACTCCCCCTGTGTCTCCCCCTTTCTTCATGCTTCTTATCATTCTCCCCCCCTTTGAAATCAATGGTAAAGGGTAATTCCCCATGACAATTTATCTCCCCCCTGTCTTTTTTGCAAGATGTGGTGTAGATCAATGTGGGGTAGGAACTACTCCCTGTTTTTGTCAAAGATACTCAAAGTTTTCCCTTGGGAGAGGTTTGGTGAAGATATCTGCAATCTATTATTTTGTCCCAATGTACTCCAACTTAATATTCTTTTATGTGACTTTTTACTGTATAAAGTGGAACTTGATAGGAATATGTTTGGTCTTGGAATGCATCATTGGATTCTTGGAGATACTTATAGCACTAGTATTTTCACAGAAGATTGATATGGGATCATCATATTTTACTTGTATATCTTGCAGGGTTTGCTTCATCCAGAGGACCTGAGTACAACATGTTGTTGTTGCAATATATTGTGCTTCTTTTGTGGACAAGGATAATGAAGACTGCTTCTTACTCAACCAAGACACCAAACAATCACCAAAGTAGAAATATTATCCACTATTACTTATTCTATCATCGATGCTTTCTGCCCAATCTGCATCTGTGTAGGAGACCATCAATGCTTCATTCCATTTTGGATATCATAGTCCAAACTATGTTGTTCCTTTGAGATATCTGAAGATCCTCTTTACTTCCATAACATGGTTTTTTTTGGGTGCTGCTTGAAATCTTGCATCATGTTGAACTGCTTGCATCATATCTGGTCTTGAGGATGTCACATAGAGTAATTTTCCAACCATCGATCTATAGATTCTTTGATCTGCTTCTTTAGATTCATCATCTTTGCTCAACTTGCAACCAGTCACCATATGAGTACTTACAAGTTTGCAATATTCCATTCTGAACTTCTTCAACATTTCTTTGATGTAATTGGTTTGGGAAATGAAAATACCTTCATCTAACTGAGATATTTGGAGTCCCAAGAAGAAATTCAACTCACCAAGTAGGGATATTTCAAATTCACTCTACATGTCCTTGGAAAACTTCTAACTCAATCTATCATCGTCACTTCCAAAGATGATGTCATCCACATATAATTCAATGACAAATATTTTGTCCTCATCCACTTTTATGTAGTGATTGCTATCCGCATTGCCCTTTTTGAATCCTTTTTGTTGTAAGTACTTGTCCAGTCTTGAGTACTAGGCTTTAGGGGCTTGTTTGACTCCATATGGAGATTTATTCAATCTGCAAACACAATCTTCCCTTTCTGATAGTAAGAACCCTCATGGTTGTTCAATGTAGATTTATTCTTATAATTCACCATTTAAAAATGTTAATTTTACGTCCATCTGATAGACTATGATCCTTTTGGAACATGCATACGCCAAGATTATTTTGATAGCTTCCATTCTGGAAACAGGAACAAAGGCTTTTTCAAAATATATTCCTTCAAATTGAGCATATTATAAGTTTTAAACCTATGAAGTAAAGCAATGCATACAAATTCTTAATCAAAACAAAAATTATTCAATGGCTCATACACACAGTACACAGAGATTTACACTTGAAACCCTTAACCAGGAGAAAACCGACCTTCCTTGGTGTCTCACCTTTCAACTCTTCATTGTGTTAATTTCACCATTCAAAATACAATATATACAATATTTTAAGTATTCCACAACTACCAAAACCCTAATCCCTTAATCTAGGATTAATTTAGAAAACCACTAAAAATAGCCAAAACCGCCCAAAAACAATTTTGGGGCACTGCCTTGAATGTTTCATGTAACCAGGGGGGCTAATATCCCCCCCCCTAGGACCCCCACAGAAAATCACCCAACTCACACGATACAAAGGGCGAAGGAATTTCGTATTGTTAGACACAAGTTTCGAATCCGACGCGCCCACACACACACATGCAAAGAATATAATACATACCCAACATTCTCCCAGTTGTTGTTTTCTTTTCATACATGGGTTCACAAGATTATATAGTCAACAATCCAGGGAAACAATGCCCATTGTAACTCTACACCAGGAGAACTTCTATGTGCTAATAGACTTTGTCAATGAATCTGCAACATTCTTCAAAGTGTCAACCTTTTTCAGCAACACCTTCTTTTCTTCAACCATGTCTCTCACAAAGTGATACTAAACATCAATATGATTTGTCTTCAAGTGATAAGAAGGGTTCATT
Source organism: Picea sitchensis (assembly GCA_010110895.2). NCBI lineage: Eukaryota > Viridiplantae > Streptophyta > Pinopsida > Pinales > Pinaceae > Picea > Picea sitchensis. The sequence goes on along the minus strand of SNQJ01S0105806.1, from coordinate 70,169 downwards.
TCTAGGAAGATTGCACTCTGACTATCACAATATAATCTCACTACTTGTTTTACCAACATAATACCTAAACACAATCTCTGCAACCATACTACTTCCTTGCTTGCATGAGTGGCCTCCATGTATTCAACTTCTGTAGTCGATTGCTACAACCTATATTTTTCTCATCCAATTGATTGCTCCTCCAAAAAGGTTAAATACATACCCACTTGTAGATATTCTGTGATCCATATCTCTAGCCCAGTCTGCATCAACAAACCCATGTATGTCCAACACTCTGTCTAATCTTGGTATTCCTTGGTAGCACAATACATAACTAGTAGTGCCACGTAAATACCTAAAGACCTTCTCTACTATTGTCCAATGATCTTTCCCTAGTTTTGACATATACCTGCTCAAAACTCCCATTGCATGTGCAATGTGTGGTCTAGTACAGACCATTGCATACATCAAACTGCCAACTACACTAGCATATGGAAGATGGGACATGCCCTCTTCTTCTTCCTGTGTCTTGGGACATTGATCTGCATATAACCTTACACCTATAGGAATAGGAAACTTGATTGTTTTACTTCCATGCATATTAAACCTCTGCAATATTGTCTCAACATATTTTATCTAATTCAACCACAGTTTCATGTTTGTACGATCTCTTTTAATCTCCATTACCAGAATGAAGTTAGAAGCTCCAAGATTCATGTCAAATTTGGAGGATATCTACAATTTCACCTCCTTGATAACATCCATGTTATTTCCTACCAGCAACATGTCATCAACATACAACACTACATAAATGAAGTGATTACCAACCTTCTTGGAATATACACAGTGATCAACCCCGCTTCTCACAAATCCCAATCCAAGGATGTATGTGTCTAACTTTTGGTACCACATCCTAGGTGATTACTTCAGACCTTATAGTGACTTCTTTAGCTTACAGACCAACTCTTTCTTTACCTTCACTACAAATCCTTCTGGTTGCTTCATGTAGATTTATTCTTCCAGATCCCCATATCAGAATGTTGTCTTCACATCCATTTTTTCCACTTCAATATCGAAAGAAGCAACAATGGATAAAATAAATCTAATAGAAGTTAACTTGGCAACAAGAGAAAAAATATCACCAAAGTCAATTCCCTCTACCTGGGAATAACCTTTTACTACTAACTGAGCTTTGTATTTCTCCACTTTTTCTTTTGCATTAAACTTCTTCTTAAACAACCATTTTCTACCCACAAATTTTCTTCCATATGGAAACTCAACTAGATCCCATGCCTCATTCTTATCCAAGGAATTCATTTCTTCAACAATGGCCTTCTTCCAGAGTTTACTATCCTTTGAATTCACTGCTTCTATGAAAGTTATGGGATCATCATCAGTAATAGATAAAGCAAAATTAGAACGAAAATAAAGTGGACTATACCTTTATGGTTTCCTTCTTTCCCTCATTGATCTCCTCAATACTGGGGTATGAAGTTCTTCTTCTTCTGCTTCATCTTCTTCAGTTGATTCATATTTTACATCATCCAACTCAAACTGTATTTTCTCAGGTTCGTCTTTCCTTGGTAGGAATTCTTGTTTAGGAACATATTTCACCTCTCTAAAAACAACATCCTAACTATAAACATTCTTCTTAGTTTATGGGTTCCAAAAATTATAACCTTTCACACCATCTTTATAACCAATAAAGATACACGTTTCCTCTTTATTATCTAGCTTACTCCTATTTTCCTTTGGAACATGTACATAAGCATCAAAACCAAACACTCTGAGATGTTCAAGACAAGGTTTCTTACTAGTCCATACCTCATGTGGAGTTTTGTCATCCAACGATAATGAGGGTGATCGATTGACCATGTAACATGTTGTACCCACTACCTATGCCCGAAATTCTTGTCCTAAATCGACACCACTAAGAATGCTCCTTGCTTTTCCATCAGTGTCATGTTCATCCTTTCTGCAACTCCATTATGCTATGGTGTGTATGAAGTAATCTTCTTCCTTTCTATACCATACTTCTTATATAATTCTTCGAATTCATTTCCACAAAATTCTCCACCATTATATGCACTCAATACCTTTATTTTATTCCATGTCTGATTTTGTACCAGAAACTTAAACTCTTTAAATTTATCAAATACCTCATATTTCTTTCTAAGAAAATAAATCCATGTGTTCCTTGAGAAATCATCTATGAATGAAACATAGTTACATAGTGATGGAACATGCACAGGTCCAAACACATCACTATGTATAAACTCTAATATCCCCTTTGTTCTTGTAGCACCATATGGGAATCTTACTCGATTATGTTTACCATATATATGCAATGTTCACAAAAATCAAAATCCAGAGTGTAAATTAACATACCTTCAACCATACCTTTACCATGTAGTGTTTGAAGGCCCTTTTCTCCAATATGCCCCAGTATTTGATGCCACAACATGGTATTATTTCCAAGGACAATATTGGTCTTGTCTTCTTTATTTCTCTACTCAGGGACAACAAAATTGTTACACCCATTAGTATAAGTGCTTCCCAACAAATTGTATAGAGTTCCACACCGAACTCCCCTCATCAACACCATTTCTCCTCGTACCTTTTTGCAAGTTCCCTTTCTTAATACAATATCCACACCTACATCATCCAACTTTCTTACAAATATTAGGCTCCTTTCTAGTTTTGGAATGTGTAGAACCCCAGGGAGAGTTCTAATCCTTCCATATTTTATCAACAACTTAACCCTTCCACGTCCCATAATTTTGGTTTTCGAGTCATCTCCTAGGAATACATCACCACCATCGTATTTTTCATATTCACAAAACCACTCCCTGTGAAGAGTCATATGATATGACACACCTGAGTCGATCAAACATACACCACGGTATGCATGTGTACCTGTATATTCTGGGTAAACATCACCTCCTTCTTCAGTGGAGGTTTTCGTCTCTCTGGAAGAGGAATTATCAGATCCCTTTGGTTTATCAACCTTCTTAGACTTGCAATCTTTCTTATAATGCCATGCTTTACCACAAAATAATACACTTATCTTCTTCTGCAATCATAATATTAACATAGACAACTTGACTTACCAGAGTATTAAAGGAATTTAGATGTTTTGTCACATAATATCCATCTTCCATTCTATTATGATACAAATTCTTTCGTAGAAACAACTTGTTTACCAAGGATTTTGATTGATACAAATTCCCTAACTTATCCCATAGTTCCTTGGTTGTATATTCTCTCGATACATTCAACACCACCGAATCTGCCAGGCAGAGTCGAATAGTACTCCTTTCTCTTCTATCCAAATTCTCCCAATCTTCCTTAGACATACCAGTCGGTTGTGTACTAGTACTTTGTGTACCAGAATATTGTGTACTAGTAGACTGTGTGCCACTAGACTGTGTACTAGTAGGATGTGTACCGGGATCCACAACGATCCATTATTCTTTGTCTACAAGAAGGTCCTCCATCTTGAGCTTCCATAACTCAATTTTTTTACCATTGAACTTATCTATCTCAATTCTAAAAGAGCTCGCCATTCCTCTTTCTACACTCAAGTCACCACTACAAAATCTCCCACTGAACCCAGGTTTATCACAAACCCAAGATAAACTAGATCTATCAAGACCGATCCAAACCCTAAACAAAAAAGGTGTCCACCTGAAGCGAAAAATGGCTTTGATACCACATGTAAGTTTTAAACCTGTGAAGTAAAGCAATACATACATATTCTTAAGAAAACAAAAATTAATCAATGGCTCATACACACAATACACAAAGATTTATGCTAGAAACCCTTAACCAGGAGAAAACCAACCTTCCTTGGTGTCGCACCTTTCAACTCTTAATTGTATTAATTTTACCATTCACAATACAGTATATACAATATTTCAGGTATTCTGTAGCTACCAAAACCATAATCCCTTAATCTGGGATTAATTTATAAAACCACTAAAAATAACAAAATCTGTTAAAATAGCAAAAACCGCCCTAAAAACAAATTTTGGGGCGTTGCCCCAAATGTTGCATGTAACTAGGGGGGGGGATCCTGGCACCCCCTGGGACCCCCCCAGGAAAGCTCTCGACACACATGGCACAAAGGGAGAAGGAAGTTGGGATCATCAGACACAATTGTCGAATATGACGCGCCCACACACACACATGTAAAGAATATAACACATACCCAACACATATCCATTGCATACTAACCTTGCTTTGTTTCTGGTTACTTGTCCATCTTTGTTTAGTTTTTTTCTGAATACCCATGTTGTACCAATCATGTTTTTGTCCTTAGGTCTTGGAACTAGTTCCCATATCTCATTCCTCTGTATTTGATTTAGTTCTTCTTCCATGGCCTTGATCCAATGTTCATCATTGTTTTATTCCTCAAAGTTGCTTGGTTCAACTATGGATAATAATGCTAGATGTCTTTTTTTTGGTGCTTGTTTACTTCTTCGGGTTTGTATTCCTATATTTTATCCCCAATAATTTGTTCTTGTGGATGATTCATCTAACACCAATGTTTGAGTGTCTTAGAAGATGTTTGGAGATCATGATGATTTTTGTATGTTCCTTCTTGCTGTACTTTTGGTTGCTTATCTTCCGGTTCTTCTTCTTCTACTGCTACTTCCTCTTTTATTTCTTCTTCTACTTCCCGCTCTTTTGAATTTATGCTTTATTCTTTGGTCTTCAACACATTTGTTTCATCAATATTTACATTGATGCTTTCCACTATTTTTTTGAGTCTTAGGTTGTAGCAATTCTATGCCTTCATCAACTCGAGAGTCAAATTTTCCATTCTTATTATCTTCTCTTTTTATGTAACATTTGCTTCCAAACACTCTAAAATGCTTGACATTCGTCGGTCTTCCCTTCCACAATTCATATAGAGTATTAGAACTTTTACTTTTAAGCATTTCTTTGTTCAAGATATGAATGGTTATATGTATTTATTGTACCCAAAAGATATTATCCAACTTGGAATATTTCAACATGGTTCTGTCCATTTCCTGTATAGTTTTGTTCTTCCTTTCAATGAATCCATTTTGTTGAGGTGTCCTAGCTGCTTAGAATTGTCTTTTTATTCCACATTCTTCACATAAGTCCTTGCATTCTTTTGATGTGAACTCACCTCCATTGTCTGGTCTCAAGAAATTTATTTTCAAATTAGTCTCATTTTCATTCATCTCTTTGAATATCCTGAAACATTTGAATGCCTCTAACATTTTCTTGAGAAAACAAACTCCTTCCATTATTGTGTAATCATCAAAAGTAGAATAGAGTATTGTTCACCATTCATCCCTTTTATTCCCATAAGTCCGCATAGATCAGTGTGTTGTTGGGTATGTGTTATATTCTTTGCACAAGTTGGAGTGTCTATGTTGTGCTGGGTGTGCAGGGAGGTTTGAGGGGGGGTGCAGGGGCATCGCCCCCCAGAAATTTTTTTCTGCCTCGGGAAATGTGTCACATATTTAGGTGGTTTTTCAGAACATGGTTTCTTTGCCGATGGTTTCCTATTTCTGGTTAAGGAATTAAGGTTGTTGACTAATCTAGGTCATTGGGTTAGGTTTTTGGATGCCGCTGGCTCCTATATGTATATTGTATTGTAAACAATGTAATACTATGAATGAATATAGAATATGTTGGTTTTCTCGATTTGGGTTTCCAGGGGAAATTTTTTTGTGTAATGTTTATATTTTCCATTGTATCTTTTTTGTTCTTTTATTGAAAATATATTTGTGGTAAATATTGTACGAGGTTAAAATATACATTTTGTATCAAGGCTTTGTTTTCTTCAGGGGGACTCCTTTGTGGTCAAGGGTTTGGATCGGGACTGTGATAAAACTTGTTACAGTGGGAGATCTGTGGTATTGATTTTTCAGGTGAAAAGAAATGGAAAGCAATTCGAAGATGGAGATCGAGAAGTTTAATGGGCAAAGTTTTGAGTTGTGGAAGCTCAATATGGAAGATCTATTGGTGGACATAGATCAATGGATCATGGTAGATACAGGTACTGCACCTACAAGAACTTCAATAGATGACTGGAAAAAGTTGGATCAGGAGGCAAAGAGCACAATCTGAATGTGTCTCTCAGATTCAATTTTACTGAATGTTGTTAGGACCACATAATGTACCTTTTTGCCTATACTTTTTGCCACCATTATACTCTTGATTACCCACATTTAGACTCATACTATCTCTTTATCTGATCATCTCAAAGGTATATAACGTCCCTTCTCATTACTATACGTTTAATCTGTTTTGCATAAT
>SNQJ01S0105806.1:31025-53490 GCA_010110895.2 Picea sitchensis | reverse complement strand
AAATGGGTATTTAAAAAGAAGCTTAATGCAAAATTAAAAGTGGAGAAATACAAAGCTCGGTTAGTAGCAAAGGTTTATTTCCAGTTGAGGGAATTGATTTTGGTGATATTTTTTCTCCTATTTCTAAGTTAACCTCTATAATATTTATGTTATTTGTTGTTGCTACATTTGATTTTGAAGTAGAACAAATGAATGTGAAGAAAGCATTCCTACATGGGGATTTGGAAGAAGAAATCTCTATGAAGCAACCAAAAGTTTATGTTGTGAAGGGAAAGAAGGAGCTGGTATGCAAGCTGAAAAAGCCCATGTATGGTTTAAAACAATCACCAAGGACTATCAAAATTTTGATACTTATATGCTGGTACTTGGCTTCACAAGAAGAAAAGAGGATCACTATGTGTATTTTAAATTAATTGGTGATCATTTGATTTATTTTGTCTTGTATGTGGATGACATGTTGATGATAGGCAACAACAAGGAGATTATCCAGCATGTGAAAACTCAGTTGTCCTCTAAATTTGACATGAAGGATCTCGGTGCTTCAAATTTAATTTTGGGCATGGAAATTAAAAGAGATAGAAAAAAGAGGAAACTCTGGTTAAATCAGAGAAAATATGCCGAGACAATATTGCATAGGTTTAATATGCAGGAATGTAAATCGATGAAGGTTCCTATTCATTTGGGGTAAAGTTATTTGCGGAACAATGTCCCAAGACACAAGAAGAGGAGGAGGACATGTCTCGTGTTCCATATGCGAGTGCAGTAGGCAGTTTGATGTATGCAATGGTATGTACTAGACCATACATTGCGCATGCAATGGGAGTTTTGAGCAGGTATATATCAAAACCATAGAAGGAGCATTGGACAACGGTAAAAAGGGTTTTCAGGTATTTGTGTGGCACTAATAGCTATGGATTGTGCTACGAAGGAAGACCAGGATTGGACAGAGTGGTGGATATACATGGCTTTGTGGATGCAGACAGGGTTGGAGATATGGATCATAGGATATCTACAAGTGGGTATGTGTTTAACCTGTTTGGAGGAGCATTAAGTTGGATGAGAAAAAGACAGGTTGTAGTGTCACTTTCAACTATAGAAGTTGAATACATGGCAGCCACTCATGAAATTGAGGAAGCAATATGGTTACAAATATTGTGTTCAGGTATTGGGTTGGTACAACAAGCTGTAAGGATAGATTGTGATAGTTAGAGTGCAATTTTTCTGGCAAAGAACCTGACTTATCATTCAAAGACAAAGCATATTGATATTTGATATTACTTTGTGAGAGACATGATTAAAGAAAATAAAGTATTTTTGATTAAGGTGGACACTTTGAAGAATGTTGCAAATTCATTAAAAAATCTGTGAACTCTGAGAATTTCTCTTGGTGTAGAGGATCCATTGGAATTGTTGACTATGCAACCCTGTATTTAAAGAAAACAACAAGTGGGAGAATGTTGGATATGTGTTATATTCTTTGCACAAGTAGGAATGTCTACATTGTGCCAACCGTGCAGGGGTTAAGGGGCAGTGCCCCCGAGAAAAAAAATTCTGCCTCGGGAAACATTTCACATATTTAGGTGGTTTTCAACACATGGTTTCTTTGCCGATGGTTTTCTATTTTTGGTTAAGGAATTAGGGTTTTTGACTAATCCATGTCATTGGGTTAGGTTTTTGGATGCTGTTGGCTCCTATATTTATATTGTATTGTAAATAATGTAATACTATGAATGAATATAGAATATGTTGGTTTTCCCGGTTTGGGTTTCCAGGGGAAAAATATCTGTGTAATGTTTGTATTTTCCATTGTATCTTTTCTGTTCTTTTACTGAAAATTTGTTTGCAATAAATATTGTACAAGGTTAAAATATACATGTGTATGATTCTCCAATGGTTTTGTTGTAGAGTATTCCTTTGTCCTAAATTTAGTTCTTGTTTCTTTTCCATGTTGGCAGTTCTTTCACATAGTATTTTTTGGCTTTAAAATTTAAGGCATCTCTCTTACCGCTTCCTTTCTACTAATTTTGACAAGATTGTCAAAGTGCATATGATCCATTATTCTATGCCAAAGAAAACTTTCATATTCATTTCCCAAGCAACATATTTATTTTACGATGTCATTTAAGATATGTATGTTGTTTGGAGTCCTTATTGTTGTTTCCACCAACCTGCTTGGTCCTTCTTTCCTTATCTAACATTTGTTTGAGTTGAATAGAAGTGTGTGTCCCAGGTCACACATTTGACTCACACTTAGCAGATTATGCTTCATGTTTTCAACAAGTAGGACATTTTTTTCCATGGCATCTTTGCTTCCAAGATTGACTTTGCCCTTTCCTATAATTTTGGTTGAGTTATCATTGCCAGACGAAACTGATCCATCTCTTTCTTTCTTTAGAGTTATAAATTTTTCCTTGTCACTTGTCATGTGCTTTGAACAACCATTGTCAACATACCAATCACTTTTTCGTCTTTGGGCTTGTAGATAAATCGAACATTCTTCAATGTTCAATGTATCTTACTTCCTTTTCCATATCCTTGATGGTTCTTTTACATGACTATTAAACTATTTCTTCGGTTCCTATGGAGGGAAAATCAACCTACAATATTTGGCTATGTGTCCAAATTTTTTGCATTTGTAGCATTCCACTTCATTATTTAATGAGCCAAAACTGTTATAGTTTATGTTAATTGATTCATGACGTTTTCTAAGGTAATTGTTCCTAGAGTATCATCCATAGTTGTTTCTATTCTTACCATAGGATTTAAAATTTATGGCCTTGTTCCCAAAATTATTGCAAGAATAACATAATCCAAGAAAGATAGTTTGATACATGAGTGTGGGAGATCTTCTAGATGATGCATCTCTTCTGTAATTTTCTTCTTGAGTCTTCTCCATTGTTGGTTGTTGATTTTGTGTTCCTGTGATCGGTTGATATTCTTCTTGGATGATTTATATTGTCTGAATGTTATCCTTTGAAGGATTGCATTCTTACTTTTTTGGGGGACCTCTGATAAATTTTGCATAGCTGTTTTGTTATGCTTCTGTTGTTGTGAAGCTTGACTCCTTCTCAATATTAGTTTGTTTGTATCCTAGTCCAGACTTGTCATCACATGGCCTTTGATTATTGATGATTTCATTCAATATTTTGGTGTTGTTAAAAAATGTATGGCGAACATCCTTCCTTTGAAGTTCCTTTTGTAGTGATACTATTTCAACTTCCAAAGACTCGTTTATTTTCTTCTTTTCTTCCAACTGATTTTTGAGTGTTTCTTCAATTACTTTGGTTTCTTCTAGCTGGACTTTTAAATTTATGATAATCTGTTTGAATTATTCATAATTGTTGTTATGGGTTTGATAACCCTCCTTTAGTTTGATCAATTCTTCCTTAAGGGACTTGCTTTTCTTCCTTTCGCTTTTTAGATCACTTAAGGCACTGATAAGTTCTTCCTCAAGATCCACTTCACATTCTTCATAATTTTCTTCGTCATTTTCAAGGGTTCATTTCTGAGTTTCCATTTCCATGAAGAGCACTCTTTCTAAGTCATTGTCACTATCACTATCCTCATCATATGAGGAACTATCTTCTTTTGAGTAGAGGATTTTCTTGAAGACTTTTTTTTTATTTCCTTTCTTGTTTCCCTTTTGATATTTATTTTCTTTCTTGGAAACTTATTCTTCATCACTATCTGAATTCTTAGCATAAGGACATTTGGAAGAAAAATGACCAATTTTACCATAATTAAATAATTTTAAGGGAAGCTTACCTTTTTACTTTCCAGTTCCTTTCTTCAACCTCCTCACGAAGTTGGCTATCTCTTCATATTCATTTGAATCATTGCTACAACATAAGCTTGACTTGGAATTTTTCTTTCTTTATTATCTTCTTGGATTCTTTGAAAGTTGCTTCCTTCTTGGATCGATTATCTTGTTTATGTTCTCATTTCATAAGATGTAAGTATTTCATGTAGCTCGTCCATCCTCATTGTAGAAATATTTGTTCTTTCTTCTAGCGTTGAAATATTAGGATCAAATCTCATTGGAAGATACCTTAGTACCCTTTGAACAATCACCAAACCTTTAATTTATTATTCTAATCCTTTAATAGCATTCATTATTTCATCAACCCACGAAAAATGAGTTGTAATATATTCATCTTCCTTCATTTCTAGTTGTTCAAATTTACCTCTATAATTTTGAAGCTTGCCCCCTTTGACTTTGGCATCTCCTTCATAAACATTTTTATGTTTGTCCCAAATATCCTTTACAGAGTCACAATGCATAACCTTGACATATATTGAACTAGATAGGCCACTTAAAATAGAATTTGTAACCTTCAAATTGTTTTCACAAAGTTTGTTTCCATCTTTATTTGTCGGGGGAGTGGAAGATGCCTTGTATCCATCTACTATTGCTTGCCAGACATCAAATCCATGTGCTTGCAATTTTTTTTTTATCCTTCTACTCCAGAAGGAACAGTTCTGACCATCAAACATTGGCGTTCCATTCTTATTGCAGTCCATGATCTACCTTCCAGTGGTCAGACTATTCCTAAAGGACCTGTTCTGATATCAATTGTTGGAATATTCAGTAATACTGAGAGGGGGGGTGAATCAATATTAGACACTTTTTACCATTTTTAACCACAACATGTAAACATTAATTTTTCAACAATTTATTACTTATGATTGCATTCAGGATATCATCAACATATAACCACATATACACAACACACAAGAATTTTACGTGGAAACCCAAATGGGAGAAAACCACATAATACTTTTTAATGTATTAGAAGATTACATCCATCGGAAGAACCAACTTCCAAAATTATCCAGCACCAACTGGAAGAAGGTACCAACCCCCTATTTATAGGCTCTAACCTGAAGGAAGATACAACTCCCTAAATTCTCCAGCTCCAACTGGAAGGAGGCTCCAACCCCCTTTCATTTCCCCTTCCTTCCTCCCAAAAATATAAATGAGAGAATCAACCTGTCACTATTACTGTCACTGGTATTGATACATCATCATCATCAAAGCTGGTTCAACCCAATAACCACGTAAATATTATACCAAGATCTCCAATAATGTTCCCCAAATCACATACCAAAAATCACCAAGATATTCATCAAACCATGTTCCAGAAACCTCCAAGATACGCCTCAAAGAATGTGCCAAAACTTCCAAGATATGCCTCAAATCATATTCCAAAACCTCCAAGATACAACCCAAAAACATATTGAAAAACATACCTTTCATCATGTATATACCCTAATGCATGAGATCTTGGACCATCGAATCTTCTTCAACTTCAGCATCAAGAAAAGAGCATCTTCGTCAAACCCTTCCTCAACCTCGTGGGACTGGACTGAGAAATAGGCGGGGCCTCGCATGATGCATATTGTACAATCAATGGGGGCCTTGTGAGACACCCTATACTTGACCTGTGGGGGTCACCTCAGATAAGGTTTCATGAAAAACCCTTCTCACATCTGCAACTGCAAGAACTCTCTCCTTTGCAAGATTTCACTATCTCACTTGCGCTAAGAGATCATAAGTTTTCTTGATGATAAAATGAGAGGTTCTTGATGTGTATTTATATCCTTCCAACTACCTCCTTTAATTATCTTTAGGTCTGACCTATAAGTTCTTTTTGCAACCATTTTTATCCTTTACTTGATTTTAGGACCGACTTATAACTTCTTGTTGCAACCATTTTTCTCATCTTTAAGAGGGAATATCTCCTCAACTGTGGGGAACCACGTGACGTTCCACCTACCATTTGAAATGGATTGACGAGGATTATCAATCCATAGGGGTTTTCATGCATTTGTAATTTCCTTCATAATATTTTTCTTCAATCAAATTTTGTCTTCATGACCACACCTCTGAGGTTTCCTGACCATATCTTCAGGGATTCTTGACCATACATTGTAAATTTTTTTCTTAACAATTGCGTATTATTGTAGTCTTCTTCAAAGTGTCTTCCCGTGAGGGCCATTCTTAGAGTTACTCAATAAGGGGACCACCTTGGATATTCCTTCAAATAAACCCATCACTTCTAGGGGATTTTGGATGTGGTTCTAGGCTTCTTCTAGGATTGACATCAATGACAACCAATTTTCCAACATGGTATCCCAAGGGAAATGATTTAACTATGGTCTCCTACATGGATGCAGATTGGGCATGAAGTATTGATGACAAAATAAATACAAGTGGAACAAATTTCTACTTAGGTAACCGCTTAGTGTCATGGTTGAGAAAGAAGCAATTTTTAGTATCCTTATCCACAACAGAAGCAAAATATATCGCAGCAACAAGCTGTTGTACTCATATTATCTGGATGAAGAAAAACTTGTAAGATATACACATGAGATATGATGAGCCTATTCCAATACTTTGTGACAACACCAGTGCTATAAACATCTCCAAGAATCTAGTGATGCATTCCAAGACCAAACATATTCCTATTAAGTTCCACTTTCTGTGGGAACAAGTCACAAAAAATAAGCAATCTCCCCCTTTGGCACTGATGGAAACACTCATACTCCCCCTGTGACCACTGCTCCCCCTTTATTCATGTTGCTTATCTTTCTCTCCCCCTTTGACATCAATGGTAAAGGGTAACTCCCCCTGATGATTTATCTCCCCCTGTCTTCTTTGCAAGATGCAGTGTAGATCAATGTGGGGTAGGAATTACTCCCAGTTTCTGTCGAAGATACTCAAAGGTTTCCCTTGGGAGAGGTTTGGTGAAGATATCTGCAATCTACTATTTTGTCCCAATGTACTCCAACTTAATATTCTTTTATGTGACTTCTTCCTGTAGAAAGTGGAACTTGATAGGAATATGTTTCGTCTTGGAATGCATCATTGGATTCTTGGAGATACTTATAGCACTAGTATTGTCACAGAAGATTGATATGGGATCATCATATTTTACTTGTATGTATTGCATGGTTTGCTTCATCCAGATGACCTGAGTACAACATGTTGTTTTTGCAATATATTATATTTTTCTTATGTTGTGAACAAGGATATTGAACACTGCTTCTTAATCAACAAAGACACCAAACAATCACCCAAGTAGAAATATTCTCCACTAGTACTTCTTCTATCATCAATGCTTCCTGCCCAATCTCCATATGTGTAGGCAACCATGGTCAACTCATTCCATTTTGGATACCATAGTCCAAACTATGTTGTTCCTTTGAGATATCTGAAGATCCTCTTTACTACCATAACATGGGTTTCTTTCGGTGTTGCTTGAAATATTGCAACATGTCCAACTGCTTACATCATATCTGGTCTCGAGGATGTCACATAGATTAAGTTTTAACCATCGATCTATAGATTCTTTGATCTGCTTTTTTAGATTCATCATCTTTTATCAACTTTCAACCAGTCACCATATGAGTACTTACAGGTTTGCAATCTTCCATTCCAAACTTCTTCAACATTTCTTTGATGAACTTGGTTTGGGAAATGAAAATACCTTCATCCAACTGAGATATTTGGAGTCCCAAGAAGAAATTCAACTCACCAAGTAGGGACATTTCAAATTCACTCTACATGTCCTTGGAAAACTTCTGACTCAATATATCATCGTCACTTCCAAAGATGATGTCATCCACATATAATTCAATGAAAAATATGTTTTCCTCATCGACTTTTATGTAAATGTTATTCTCTGTATTTCCCTTTTTGAATCCTTGTTGTTGTAAGTACTCATCCAGTCTTGAGTATTAGGCTCTAGGGGATTGTTTGAGTCCACACAGATCTTTCTTCAATATGCTAACACAATCTTCCCTTTTTGATAGTAGGAACCCTCCTGGTTGTTTGATGTAGACTTCTTCTTCTAATTCACTATTTAGAAATGTTGATTTTACATCCATCTGATAGACTATGATCCTTTTGGAACATGAATAGGCCAATATTATTCTGATAGCTTCCCTTCTGGAAACAAGAGAAAAGGTTTCTTCAAAAATATTCCTTCAACTTGAGAGTATTATATGTTTTAAACCCATGAATTAAAGCAATGCATACAAATTCTTAAGCAACATAGAAATTGTTTCCGAGTAGACTATGATCCTTGGGAAACACATGAAGGCCAATATTATTCTCATAGCTTCCTTCGAAACAAGAGAAAAGGGTTTCTTCCAAAAATATTCCTTCAACTTCAGAGTATTATATGTTTTAAAACCTCCATGAATTAAAGCAATGCATAAATTTTAAGCAACATAGAAATTGTTCAATGGATCATACACACACAATGATTTCTACGCTGACCTTTAACCGGGAGAAAACCAACCTTATTTGGTGTCACACCTTTCAACTCTTCATTGTATTAATTTCACCATTCAAAATACAATATACAATATTTTAAGTATTTTATAGCTACTAAAACCCTAATCCTTAATCCAGATTGCACTTAGAAAACCACCAAAATTAGCAAAGCGTAAAAATAAATTTCGAGCATTGCCTCAACACGGTGAACTAGGGGGCAATATTTCCCTAGGGACTCCCCTGTGAAATCACCCAAAGGCACACCACAAAAAAGGCATGCAAGGAATTTGGAATCTTCATGCAATTGTCGAATCTTATGCCCACACACACATGAAGAGAATATAATACACACCCAACATTCTCCTCCCACTTGTTGTTTTCTTTTCATACAAGGTTCACAATATTATTTAGTCAACAACTGTGAAACAATGCCCATTGTTACTCTACAATTAGAGAACTTATGTGCTCACAAAATTTGTCAATGAATCTAAGAACATCTTTCAAAGTGTCAACCTTTTCCAACAACACCTTCTTTTTCTTCAACCATGTCTCTCACAAAGTGAGATATTGAACATCAATATGCTTTGTATTTGAATGATAGCAAGTTTCTTTTCCATGAATATTGCACTCGGATCACACACCTATCACTTATTGTACCAACCTAATACCTAAACACAATCTTCGTAACCATAAAGCTTCCTTTCTTGCAGCATGAGGGCTTCCATGTATTCAGTTTTTGTTGTTGAGAGTGCCACTACAATATATCTTTTGTTCATCCAACTGATTTCTCATCCAAATAGGTTAAAACACATACCCACTTATAGATATTCTATGATCCGTATATCCATCTCCAAAATGTGATCAATAAACCCATGTATGTCTAACACTTCGTCCAATATCGATCTTCCTTGATAGCACAATCCATAACTGTAGTGCCAATGAAATACCTCGAAGACCCTCTTTTGTTGTTGTCCAATGTTCTTTACCTAGATTTTTGACATGTATACCACAAACTCCTAATCGCATGCAATGTACCTGCCTATGTCAAAACCATTGAATACATCAAACTACTAACTACACCTATTAGGCTGTAACATGGGACATGTCCTCTTTCTTTCTTCCTATGTCTGGGGACACTGATATGTGCTATAACTTTATAATCTATAGGAATAGAACCTTCACCGGGTTTACTTCATGCATATTAAAACCTCCTGCAGAATATATATCGCTCCCAACATATTTTATCTGATTCAACCATACTTTCATGTTTGTAACATCTCTTTTAATTTCCATTCCCATAATGAGTTAGAAGCTCAGATTCATGTCAAATTTGAGGATAGTTGTGATTTCACCTCCTTGATAACATCCATAAAGCATTTCTTACCAAAGAACATGCTAAACAATAACATACAACACTACATAAATGAAGTATTACCAACCCGCTTGAAATATACATAGTGATCAACTCGCTTTCTCACAAATCCCAACTAAGTATGTATGTGTGAAACTTTTGGCACCACATCCTAGGGGATTGCTTCCCAAACCATATAGTGAATTATTTAACTTACTCAATTCAATTCTTTCTTTCCCTTCACTAAAAAATCCTTATGGTTGCTTCATGTATATTTCTTCTTCTAGATTCCCCATGTAGGAATGTTGTATTCACATCCATTTGTTCCACTTCAATATCAAAAGAAACAACAATGGATAAAACAAATATATATAATATAAGTTATCTTGGAAATAGGAGAAAATATCACCAAAGTCAATTCCCCACTGAATAACTCTTTTCTACTAACTGAAATTTTGTATTTCTCCACTATTTCTTCTACATTTAAACTTCTTCTTAAACAACGATTTTCTACCAACAAATTTTCATTCGGCTATAAACTCAACTAGATCCCATGCCTCATCCTTATCCAAGGCATCCATTTATTCAAACATGGTCTTCTTCCATAGTTTTCTATCATCCTCCTCTGAATTCATTGCTTCCATGAAAGTTATGGGATGTAAATTACTCAGTAATAGATAAATCAAAATTAGAATCTAAAAATCAAGTGGACTATACCTTCAACGGGTTTCCTTTCTTTTCTCTCACCTGATATCCTCAATAATTGCAAGGAGTTTCTTATTCTTATTTTGATTCATATTCTTTAGTTGATTCATATTTTACATCATCCAACTCAAACTCTCAAGTTGTGTTCTTCTTTTTCATTGGTATGAATTCTTGTTTGGAACATCTTTTCACCTCTCTAAAAACAACATCCCCGACCAGAAATGTCTTTCTAGTTTATGGGTTCCAAAACTTATAACCTTTCACACCTTTATAACCACAAAGATACACTTTTCATCTTATTATCCAGCTTACTCCTATTTTCCTTGAACATGTACATAAGAATCACAACCAAAACACTCAGATGTTCAAGAGAGGGTTTCTTACCACTGATACCTTGTGTGGAGTTTTTATCATCCAACACTGATGAGGGTGATCTATTAACCATGTAACATGTTGTACCCACTTCTTCTACCCAGAAATC
Source organism: Picea sitchensis (assembly GCA_010110895.2). Lineage (NCBI taxonomy): Eukaryota > Viridiplantae > Streptophyta > Pinopsida > Pinales > Pinaceae > Picea > Picea sitchensis. Next base: position 42,672 of record SNQJ01S0105806.1, on the reverse strand, counting down.
TTGTCCTAACTGGCATCACTAACATTGTTTCGTTTTCCATCAATGTCTTGTTAATCCTCTCGAATCCTATTATGTTGGAGGTGTGTATGGAGTAGTTTTCTTCCTTTCTATACCTCACACTTCTTATAGAATTATTCCAATTCATTTTCAGAGAATTCTCCACCATTATTTGTCCTCAATACCTTTTATTTTCTTCATACCAATTTTCTTACTGTGAGCTTTTAAACTCTTAAATTTATCAATTTCATTTATTTCCAAGTAAATAACCATTTGTCCTTGAGAAATCATCTATGAATGAAACATAATACATATACTTACCTAATGATGGAACATGCATACAAACTAAAACATCATTGTGTATCAACTATAAGATCCCATTTTTTCTTCTAGATTAGATGGGAATCTTACTCATTTTTTACCATATATGCAATGTTCACCCAAAATAAAATCCAGAGTGTATTAGACATACCTTCAACCATACCTTTACCATGTAGTGTTCGAAGGGTCTTTTCTCCAATATTCCCCAATTTTTGATGCCACAACATGGTCTCTTTCTAGGGACAATATTGGTGTTGTCTTCTTTTTTTCATCATGAACAACATAATCGTTACACCATTAGTATAAGTGGTTCCCAACAACTTTGTGTTATAAGTTCCGCATCAACTCCCTCATCAACACTCTATTTCTCCCTGCACTCATTTGCAAGTTCTTCCTACATTATCCACACCTACATCATCCAACTTTCTTAAAAATATTAGTCTCTTGGCTAGTTTTGGAAATGTGTAAAACCTCGCGGAGACTTCTAATCCTTCCATATTTTAGCAACAACTAATCCTTCCATCGCCCCACATGATTTTGATGTCGTGAGTCATATCCTAGGAATGCATCACCACCATTGTATTTTTTTCATTCACAAACCACTCCCCTGTTGGATGGATGGTTGTTGGTTGGATGGAGGATGGATGACGGACGGATGGACGGAGGATGGATGGACGACGGATCTGGAGGACGGACGGATGGACGGAAGGATGGAAATGGCATGGAAAGGAATGGATGGAATGGAATGGAATGGAAGGAGGATGGATGGAATGGATGGATGATGGAGGATGGAATGGTGGATGGACATGGATTCTTGAATGGTGGATGGATGGAGGACGAATGGATGGAATGGAATGGAATGGAGGGAGTGGAATGGAGGGTGGATGAGGAGTGGATGGATGGATGGATGGAATGGATGGAAGGAGGATGGAGGATGGACGGACGGATGGAATGGATGGACAGGACGGATGGAATGGACAATGGATGGAATGGAGGATGGATGGATGAAAGGAGGATGGAAGGAGTGGATGGAAAGGAAATGGAATGGAATGGAATGGATGAATGGAAAGAATGGAGGATGGATGGATGGAATGGATGGATGGAGGGATGGATGGATGGATGGAGCGGAGGATGGAATGGATGGAATGGAAGGATGGATGGAAGGATGGAAGGGATGGAAAGATGGATGGAATGGATGGATGGAATGGATGGAATGGACGGATGGACGGATGGATGGACGGAAGATGGATGGAATGGAGAGCTATGGAAAAGAGGAGAAAGCATTCAACTTTGAGAGAAAAGTTACTCTAGAGAAATTACTTCATATTGAGTCTGCATCCCTTTGTCCCTCAAGTCTGAACACAGTGTTCAGCCCCCAAGCTCTTTCCCTATTGTTGAGAGAACGTCATTGTCTCTCTCCTTTGAGCTTGCCTTTGGTGGAGGATTGAAGTGGTGGAGGCCCAGTTGGAAGGAACTTGGTTTCTTGGTTTTGAACCGTGCCGACATGGAAGTCTGTAATATTGACACTTCTGTTGATCAATTATTAATAGAAATACTCCTTTCCCGTCCTATTGGTATCATGCGAATATATGATTATTATCCATGGGCATGTTTGTAATGTTTATTAATGGATTATGCTATCTAATGTGCTGATCATTACATACTTTTTACTTTTTTTTGAGAACTTATTGCGGGCCTAAAGCCTTGATTACGGTGGAACATCGTCAAACGTTGGATCAAGGTAGGCCTCTTTCTTATCTTGCACATTAGTTTATATAGCATACAATGGAATTGAGTTGATTTCTGTAGTCATACCTGTCTGTTTTGGTTTACCCTTGGCCATAGAGAGTTTTTCCCTCATAACAGAAATGGCAACTCCACTAGGGATAAATCTTCCTTCTAAGGGTTGAAGAAATTTTTCTTCTTGCATCGCTCTTTTTCCTTTGTGTTTCTTGTCATATCACTGCTTGGCAGATTCTGTTCACTCTGAGTCTGAGTTTTCAGCCTTTTTTCCCTCGCCTGGCCTTGTTTTAAATCTTGTACGCTCCTTTTTCATTGAAATTCGCGTACACATGAGTGATGCCTCTCTCCAAGCTGCGTATATACACACTATTCTCCTGAACAGTCGGGTATACCACTTTTCCTTACTTGTTTGCCTGGTTTAGTGACTGTTGGGTGAGTTTTGATGGTTGTTGAGCCTTCTTAGGTCTCTGTAGTGCCTGTTGAGATTCTCTTGATTGACAGGAAGCCCGTTGAGAGTTGAATTTATGGACGTAGTCTTTCTCATTGTTTTTCATTTTTTGGTTTGTCCTTCAACCCTGGGTTGTTTGCTTGGCTGCTTGGTATTCTGCTTGAGTTATTTAGTTTATACATAGTATAATTTAGATATCAAGTTTCTTTTCAGTCCATGCATTTTCTCTTTAATATGTTGAAAATACAAAAACAATAGGCATTTTGCACTGGTAAACGTTTTTATCTTTGAACCTTTATCATTAGCTTAGTACATTTAGCGAAAGATTGCATTTTACTTCTAAATTGCAGAGTTGAGATTGAAAATTGCACTATTTTTATTAGCATATCATTCATTGAAAATTTAAAGGTAGACTTTGCATTATATTCATATTTATCTTTTCCATAGTCATAACATCACGAGTTTCGTTTCCATACCCTCTTGAGTAATCACGACCAATAAAATTTATGCTTTAAACTAAAATTGATTAGTCACGATTTTATTTTTAGGGTGCACAAACTAGTCTAGGATTTAGTGCCTTGGGATAGGATTTTGTGAGTAAACTTCTCCAAGGAAATTAAATCAACATATGTGTATGAGATAGGGAGATGAGAAGTCCATTATATAATTGGTAAGATTAGGAGGCTCTGCTCACACCAGAGTTAATCACGAGGTCGCACGAAGTTAGTTGAAGGGATAACCCATGGATACTCTCCTAGTGTCAGGGATATTTCTGTGGATTTATTCATATTTGGGGATCTTGTTAATACCCATACCTCTGTGAGAGGCGGTGTTGTCAAGGTTTCAGGCTTTGCTACCCTTCCCATATGGTGATCCAGACTTACGAATCCTCTCCTGTGCATCGATTATACAATGGTTTATTAGTTGCTTGACTTAGGTATCTCATAGGTTACTTGCAGGGGTTATTATGCTTGTACCCTAGGTCAGATAGGGGTCAAACAACACACAACCTTTATGGAGGATTACCTCTCCGGGGGGATATGACCGACTGGCTGTTAAGCCCACGAGGGCCCCTATAAATGATTCTGTTACCTCCAAACTTTAGCAGGGAGTCTCAAGTCCCTCTTGGACGAGACATACCTTCTTGAGCAAGGGAGGCCACTCAACCACTTTGGCCCATTTGCATGCATATTGGCCATTTGACTTTTTGGTATTCTCTTTGATTATTAGTTGACCATAGGATTTTGTACTAAGTCTTTGTTATCATGGACAATGGATTTACTTTTTCTCCCTCATTTACTGCTACCCCCCCAATGATGTCCACTCATTTCATGGGGATGGATCTTTCTGCTTCGCATTATGGTATGAAGAATTATAATACTCAGTCAATGCCATGGGTCTCTAATAATTTTTCTCATGGTATGCTTGATATTCCTTCGTACTTACCATCCTCTAACTCGCCTCCTTATGTGAATAAAAGTTTTGGGTCCGAAGGCATGATGCCTCCTTCTTATCTCTCTCTGTTTGGTGGGAGGCATATCCTTCAAACATCTCTTATGGTAGGAGGTTGGAATCTTCCTTCCTACGAATCCACTATGTGAGATGTAAGTGACCAATTAAGCAATCCTTCCATGTGTTACACTCCGTCCACTTATCCTTCTTCCGCTATGTTGGTTCCTACGAACACTTTTTCCATGGCGGATATTTGTCTTCCCTCTAGTGTTTCATCCAGGGGGAATTATTTTTACAGTATGGCCAACCCCCCTCACAAAGTTCCTTCTTCTAGGGGAAACATATATCCTCACATGAGTAACCATTGTCATGTCACTTTCTCTTCGCAAACAACTTTGATTCCCTTACAACCCTTTATGAATCAGTATGGAGGAGGATACTATCATGTTGGACTGGGACAAGGTGTAAACTGGGATCCTTCCTGGTGTGCAATTTCTCAGAACCAATCTTTCCTTGGACCTTGGTCTCAAATGCCACAATTCACTACCACCACAAGTCCAGCCACTGCATGTCATACTGGCATTGTATCACCAACCACTACTAGTCATGTTGGATATTGGTCGAAAAGCTATGCGAGTCACGTTGAAGACCTGCAACCAGTCGCTGCAAGTCATGCTGGGGGCACATGTCTGGTCACTGCTAGACACACTACACATCCATCACCAACCTTTTCTAGTCATGTTGGATATCCATCACCAACCTCTTCTAGTCATGTTGGAGATTTTCTACTAGCCTCTGCAAGTCATGCTAGGATCATGTCACTAGCCACTGCAAGTCATGATGGGGGAACTCATATGATTGAGAATCCTAGACGTCTCGGACATAAGCCTAGATTCCTTTGCAAGATTTGTGAAGGAAGTCACCTTACTCATTTGTCTCCTATTACTGCTGGGATACCATAAGCATGGGGCTCACCTAAGGGCCCTTCGGGTTCTGAGGCATCTATGCTTTCACAACACTCTGTTCTCTCTTTGGTTGATACAACAGTCATGCCGATGTAATCTTCAGCTGACACCCCTTTTCCTTTATAGGTTGATGCGTCCTTTGACCTTGTTGTCTCACATCCTGTTCAACATGTGGTCTTGTCAATGCAATCTTCGACCGACACCTATCCTATGTTTGGGGCTGATGCATCTCTTGACCTTGTTGTCTCGCATATTGTTCAACCAATGGTCGTGTCGATGCAATATTCGACCGACAACACTCCTGTTTTTTGGGGTGATGCACCTCTTGAACTTGTTGTCTCGCATCCTATTCAACCAATGGTTGAGGAAGTGGTCGTATCGATGCAATATTCGATCGACCCCACTCTTCTCTTGGATAGTGACAAGTCTAAGGAAGCGGTCGCGCCAATGCAATTTTTTGTCGATCTCTCTCTAGTTCTGGTTCTAGTTCTATACCTTCTATGCCATGTCCTTATAATTTCTATTACTTCACCTTCTGAACTAGAGAGAGTTTTACTCTTCCCGAGTTCTCTCCCTCCAAGTCTTGATGAGGTTCCCTTTGATTGGGATGGTCTTGTGGGGTATCCAATGCCTCCACCTATGTCTTTCCCAGAAAGAGACATTATTCGATATAACACGGGGACGATAACCTCCATTAACAATTTTCCCTCCTCAACTTGGAGATATTTGGGTCTTCCCAAGCTTGGGTCGGTTCTTCATAAGATACCGACATTCCATAGAAGGTCCACACGGGAGCCTTAGCCTCCCCCATGGCTTGACGCCTAGAATCTTCTTAACGAGTCCGAGTTAATATCTTTTCTGACTTGTATAAAAACCGAAAAGATTGCCAAGTGATTTATCCCTTTCACACTCATTAACTTGGATTTGAAAGGTCATGAGTTTTAGTTAAGCTCTTTTTCGACTTGTTATCAAAAACATAAAATATCGCCGACTGAACGTATCTTTTTCACACTCGTAAATTGGATTTGAAAAGACATCTATTTGGCACAAGTTTACCCATTTTTCACACCAAGTAGACTACAAGACATAAAAAAGGATATTTTTTGGTGTTAAGTTGTGATTGCATCTCATGCCCTCGCTAGCAACATTGAGCCTTTAGTCGGTTCTCACTTTACATTATAAACCGTTGCCTAAGAAGTTTTTCATCCTCGACCAAGCAGAGCCTTGTTTATATCCTTCGCAATTTGACACCCTATACCCTGGAGGAAACATCACCCCGAGTGTCCATCTCCCGCATACATTTCCTTGCATTAAGCATAGGTACGTTCCACTGTTGGAACTAGTTTTTCTTACTTGTGACACTCATTTCCTCCTCTGTATCATAGCATTCAGTTGTTATGAAAAAACAAAAAAAGATGGGCGGGAAGGGATTACTATATTATAATTGGAAGTAGTCATGTTGCCTTTGAACAGAGCACAAAATTATTGAGTCCTTGTGTCATCATAATTTTGGGTGTTATCATGGCCTTAGGAAGCTGATCTCATTACAGAGTTTTCTCTACCGACTGGTTACTCTTCCAGTCCCTATAGAGAAATTTATTGATGCCTCCTACATCTAATAGTCACATCATTGAGGCTATTCTGTCAGAGTCCACCATATGTCTCATGCTCTTGTTCAAAGGAAGTCTCACAACCTGAATCGGCCACTCCTCAGAAATATTGACTTTGCATGTCATCCATACCCTCAGTTTGTCTCAGAATCACATGATACTATGGTCTTATCATGCACCATGTCCCTACTTGCATCATCGGTAGGTCACCTTGAACCAAAAAATCGACATTTCATCATTGGTCATTGACTGGGTGGTTTCCCTTGTGTTAAATGGCAAGACATCTATTCAAACTTTGGGATTTGTGCAATGTCTTGGATGCCATTAGCCTTATTGATGGTTTCCTCTCCTTTGTCAATAGTTTTCATCATTTCTTGCTATTCAGAGGGTCTTTTTCATGTACCGCTTTCATTTGATACACGCGAAAGACGCATAGGGTCGTTGGTTCATGAACATGTTCTTCGTCCGATCTCCACCAAATCATGAAGCTCCTGCTTTGTTCCTCGTGCTGACTGATGAGAGATTCCATAATTCTCTCCTTTCAACGGGTCTCTTTCCATCGACTTCAGATCATCTATTTTGGATATGGGACCTAGAGTTTTATGAGTACCTTGAGGCTTGCAGTCATTCGTGGCAGGCCCTCTCACCATTGACAAGTGGGAATACATCAATGTATCCGGATCAATGGATTTCTCAAGTGTTCGACACTGACTCCTTTATTCAGACTTGTAGGAATGTACTCGGTGCCTTGATACCTACTTTCATTATTGGTAGGTTGTCTCGTGTTTGTTAACGGTATGCCTCAATGACCGGTAATCAAACGATGTCTCATTATGTTCGATCTCAACTCCTTTATTCACATGATGTAGACTTGAACCCTTGGCGGATAGTGTAGAAGACTTGAAGACATCACTATGTGGCCACAACTTTCCTAAGTTATTGCTTCCCTTTCATTGGACCAACACCTGTTCGACTTTAGGATCATCGGATATCATATTGTACTTCATGGTATACATATATCTTCAGATTGATTTTTGAGACTAGTTTTCACTGGGCCTTGTTCGTGACTATGACAGATTTTGACATATAACCGCAATTGTATCTACCTATTAATGGCCACAAACACTTATTTGGTATATTTTCCGCATGGATTTGCATTGTATTCTTGGTAGCCATGTATGAAAAGTCAGTACAGAATGTAATAAGAAATCGAGTTCGCCCATCTAGTTCTCTACCACTCCACTCCTAGGTTATTCATAATGTATTTTGGCCATCATAGATACTCCTCTGATCTCACATATTAGGGGGCATCTGTTATAGCAAGATTTGCCTCACCATTGCTATCTTGCATAGAGGGCCTTTTTCCATTTCCCTATGCAGACTTATCATCCCTTTTTGATGAATCCCGAGTTAAAAATATACATTTTTCCACATCTAAGAGCCCTATCATCTATACAACAAGCGTATACGTAGGCTTCTCCACTACAGCCTGCGTACATCGGGATTTGTGCCAGAAAATACAAAAATGGATTTGGTTTTCCATGTCACGACAATAGATCTATGATCCTTGGCCTTCCATATACTGGAAACGTTTCGACTCAGCCCTTCAGTTGCATTTTGAAGTCTATAAGAGCACACTTTCGAGCTATGGAAAAGAGGAGAAAGAATTCAACTTTGAGAGAAACGTTACTCAGGAGAAATTACTTCATATCGAGTCTGCATCCCTTTGTCCCTCAAGTCTGAACACAATGTTCATCCCCGAAGCTCTTTCCCTATTGTTGAGAGAACTTCATTGTCTCTCTCCTTTGAGCTTGCCTTTGGTGGAGGATTGAAGTGGTGGAGGCCAAGTTGGAAGGAGCTTGGTTTCTTGGTTTTGAACCGTGCCGACACAGAAGTCTGTAATGTTGACACTTTTGTTGATCAATTATTAATAGAAATACTCCTTTCCCATCCTATTGGTATCATGCAAATATATGATTATTATCCATGGGAATGTTTATAATGTTTATTAATGGATTATGCTATCTAATGTGCTAACCCCTTTACATCATCACTATATACTTGATTTTCTTGTTTGTTGAGAACTTATTGTAGGCATAAAGCTTTGAGTCGGAGTGCTCAACAGTGGAACATCATCAAACGTTGGATCGAGGTAGGCCTCTTTCCTATCTTGCACATTAGTTTATATAGCATACAATGGAATTGAGTTGATTTCTGCAGTCATACCTGTCTGTTGTGGTTTACCCTTGGCCATAGAGAGTTTTTCCCTTGTAACACAAATATCATTGGAAGAGACCTTAGTACCTTTTGAACAATCACCGTACCTTTAATTTATTCTCATAATCCTTTAATAACATTCACTATTTCATCAACCCACAGAAAATAAGTTGTAATATCTTCATCTTCTTTCATTTTCAGTTGTTCAAATTTACCTCTATAAGTTTGAAGCTTGGCCCCTTTGACTTTGGAATCTCCTTCGTAAACATTTTGAATTTTCTCCCAAATATCCTTTGCAGAGTCACAATGCATAACCTTGACATATACTGAAATAGCCAGGCCACTTAGAATAGAATTTGTAACCTTTGAATTGTTTTCACAAAGTTTGTTTCCATCTTTATTTGTTGGGGGAGTGGCAAGTTCCTTGTATCTGTCTACTACTGCTTGACATACATCAAATCCATGTGCTTGCAAAAACTTTTTTATCCTTCTACTCCAGAAGGAATAATTTTCACCATCAAACATTGGCATTCCATTCTTATTGCACTCCATGATTTACCCTCCAGTGGTTAGACTATTCCTAAAGGAACTACCCTGATACCAATTGTTGGAATATTCAATAACACTGAGAGGGGGGTGAATCAATATTATGAACTTTTTACCATTTTTAACCACAACATGTAAACATTAAGTTATCAAAAATTTATCGTATTAGAAGATTGCATTAAGTGGAACACTTTTTAACATATCAGAAGATTACATCCACCGAAAGCATCAATTTCCAAAATTCTCAAGCACCAACTGGAAGGAGGCACTAACCCCCTATTTATAGGCTCCAACCTGAAGGAAGCTACAACTCCCTAAATTCTCTAGCTCCAACCCCCTTGCCTTGCCCCTTCCTTCCTCCTGAAAATATAAATGAGAGAATCAAGTTGTCACTATTATTGTCACTGATACTAATACATCATTATCATCAAATCCAATTCAACCTAATAACCACATAAATCTTATACCAAGATCTCCAATAATATACTCTAAATCATATACCCAAAATCACCAATATATGCATCAAACCATGTGCCAAAAATCTCTAATATATGCCTCAAGGAATGTGCCAAAAATTCCAAGATATGCCTCAAAGAATATGCCAAAACCTCCAATATAAAATCCTCAAAAAATATAGAAAAACATACCTTTCATCATGTAGAGACCCTAATGCATGAGATCTTGGACCATCAAACCTTCTTCAACTTTAGCATCAAGAAAATAACATCTTCCTTGAACCCTTGATCAACATTGTGGGACTGGACTGAGCAACAGGCGAGGCATCGTGTGACGAGTACTAGACAACCAATAGGGGGCTCATGGGACACCCTATAGTTGAACTACAAAGGTTACCTCAGATAATGTTTTGCAAAAAACCCTTCTCACATATGCAACTTCGAGAACTCCCTCCTTCTCACGACTTCGCTATCTCACTTGCGCTAAGAGATCATGAGTTTTCTTGATGATAAAATGAGAGGTTCTTGATGTGTATTTATATCCTTCTAGGTAACTCCTTTACTTGTCTTTAGGGATGACCTATAACTCCTTGTTGCAACCGTTTTTCTCCTTTACTTGATTTTAGGGCCGACTTATAACTTCTTGTTGTAACCTTATTTCTCAGCTTTAAGAGGGCATATCTCCTCAACCATGAGGAACCACATGGTGTACCACCTATCGTTTGAAATGATTTGATGAGGACTATCAATCCATAGGGATTTTTCATGCATTTTCAGTGTCCTTCATACTCTTTTTCCTCAATCAACTTCAGACTTCATGACCACACCTCTGGGACTTCCTAATTATATCTTCAGGGCTTCTTGACCATACATTGTAACTTCTTTTCTTAACAAATGGAGCTTCTTGTAGGCTTATTCAAAGTGTCTTCCCATGGGGGCCATGCTTAGAGCTATGCCATAAGGGGACCACTTTGGATATTCCTTCAAATAAACCCATCACTTATAGGGCCTTTTGGACCTGCTTCAGGGCTTATTCTAGGATTGAAATCAATGACAACCAAGTTTCCAACACAAACAACCAGTCCACAACTTCGAAGTGTCTATCATTCAAGAACCAATCGGTCCCACTTCTACCACCAAAATTCCAAAACATCAAGAATACAATTTCTTGTAGTTTTTTCAGGATGGCAGATGAAGTCAACCGTGAGGTGAAACAAGAGACTATTACCTTTAATTTCCCAATCATAAATTTAGAAGGATATTTCGCACTCTACCTTGCCAAATTTTAATGTCTCAACTATAGAGGATCCATATACATTCCTTTTTGAATTTGATGTCCTTTGTAGGAGATATGACTATATTTCCAATGCTCGGGAATTGAATCTTTTTTCTGCCACCTTGAAAAATGTTGCACTTTGATGGTTTATGGGGATTGAAGGGGAAAAAATTAGTACGTGGGAAGAAATGATGAAATCCTTCCTCAAAAAGTATCAGGACTATTGCAAGGACAAAGAGAGGAAAGAGGAAATATTTAGGATAATGCAGAAAGAAGATGAGAGCTCGTAAGATTGTGTTGACTGCTTCAAATATAACCTCCAGAGAGTAAGACAAACTAGATGTATGGAGAAACCTTATGGATCCTGCTGCTACGAGGAGTCACGAATTATTGTATTGACATCCTTAAATTTGTGAGTGGGGGTGATAAATATCAGGAGTCTTATGAGGTCTTTTGTGAATTATGTCAAAGATATTCTAGAGGGAATTCATGGACAGGGAAAGGGACAAGGGAGGTGTTGACTAGGATCAATATGACATATAATGAGGGAGTCACTCAAGATGAACTTGGAAATTTGTTGGAATAATTTAAGACCAGTATAGTATGTTCATTGAGCT
>SNQJ01S0105805.1:5799-20535 GCA_010110895.2 Picea sitchensis | reverse complement strand
CATGGTCATTTACAATGATTCCTAACAATAGTTACCAAAAGATAAACCCACTGGAACATCGTTCACCACTTTGGAGGAATTATTGCAAGTGTGAGGGAAAAACTCAAGGGAAATCAATAAGGCTGAAAAGCTCAATTGATAACCTAAGGATAAAAAATCCTCGGTGAAAGGAACTCTCCCAGTGATCTGATCCCAAGGTAATTGACCTAGACATGATCCATGCAGAGCTATTACATTATTGACCCACGCAGGGGTGCGGAAATTCCAGTTACAAAAAGAGGTGTTGGGACCAAAAATGCCCTGTAGAACCAAAAGTCTTCAACAAATTTGCATCTGATGATGCATCTCTTCATGGCACATGGAGTTGACCACCTATGTTGGAGAGGCGGTCAACACCTACCATCAAGGATCAGATAATGAAACCCTATCACCATAATCCTAAATTGTAAAGAACCACCAACCAAATCATCTGACAACATAACATTTTTAACAAAAAGCATTGACCCTTCATCCTGTGAAAATCAATAATTTTAACCCATGTCAACCATTTTGAGGAAACAAAATTCATGGACAACAAAAAACCCACCAAGAGTGTGCAAATTCCAAAATTGGAAAAACCACTAAGAAGCCAATTATAAGTGCCAAAAATAAGAATCCACATAAAGGCTTTTTTAATGAATGGAAAACTAAAAACCCATTCAAAAATACACAATGTAGTTTAGGAAAACAAAAGTGAAAAGTGAAAGTGCATAAGTGTACAAAGGATGTTCGTGAACAAAGGCATAGAATAGCAAAGGGAGTACATATTTAAATTAAGAAAAGATGCAAACATGACATAAAGAAATAAAAGAAGAAAACACACTCTTAAAGTACGAAAATGCACAAAAGGAGACTCTAAGTGTCAGTGAAGCAGTGATATAAAAATGAAGTTAATAAACAAAACAAAGTTTAAAGTTTAAAAATACAAAGAGAAAAGGAAAGAAGTAAAGGTGGTTACAACGGACAATAGTAAAGCAAGTTATTTTGATGGAAATGTGTACAAGGGTATTAAAAAGCCAATTGCCAACAAAATATTTCTAAATATAACAAGTTTCACATCAAAAATATAGTTGATTAAGATGGAGGCAAAATATAAAACAATTTCAAGCATAAGTTTCCTCCAGGAAAAAAAATTAGAAAGATAGTATTCCCAGCATCCCCAACTTCAAAACTTTAAGTCAAGACAACATGGATGCCTTTCTCAAGGGAAAAAATCCTCTATTTTCTCTATCAAATATTTTTCCTATTAAATTGGCAAATTAGAGTGGCAACATACAAGCTAAGATTACTAATAACAAAACTAGAACTATACATCGTATGAGACCTAGTTAGTTTCACAACAAGCTATTGGCATTGTAGCTTTCTCAACTTTAGTAATTTTATTGCTTTTAAATCTTTTGACAATTTCAGGTACATTTTTCTCCCACTCATTTATCTTGCTTTACATTTGCTTCCTGTGAAAACATCATTTCCTCTCAGAACTTCCCTAATTATCTGCAATTGCTTCTGAATTGTTGCAAACAAAGTGATAATGCAGACGTTTTTTACATGCATTGTAATAATGGCTCTAAATTTTAAATTTTCAGTTTGTTTTCCTTGAACCTATCTTTTAACCATTTCACTTTTCAGTATATGACATTCAACAGAAACATAATGCAATAAAAGTTGTTGAGTTTTGGTGTACCTTGGGAAGTGATCCCCTTGTGGTTGTGGGTCTCTAACAACAAGAGGGAAATAATTGACCCATTGTGCCTTATAATTTATGTCTAATTTCACTTTGACATTTTCCCAAGTCAAAAGGGTGAAATTTGTCACTTGAGGCAAAAGTGACTATTAATTCACTTTGTGGGTGAATTGGGGGGCATAAAGTGAACTAAGGAAACTTAACCCAAAGTGGGTTTTGAGTTGAGATTCTTTTGGAGAAATCTCAACCATCGATTAGAGATGGCTTGGAGTGATCATCGCCCTTCATCTTTTAGGTTTCCTTATGATTGCTTAAAAGGGGCGCATAGGGCAAATGGAGGCTCATTCACTCATTTGTTCACTTAGAGAATTTGGAGAGGAGCAAGAGGATGACAATGGAAGCATTGGGAGAGGAGAGCTTGGGCACCATCTTTCATGGAGGGCACAAGGAGGCTTAGCGCCTAATTATTTTGTGGTGTGGGTTCTTGCTTGGTGGAGGGCGCACTCTTGGACGAGGGTTCAAGCTTAGCAGGCAATAGTAGTTCTTGAGCTTTTGCAGATTTGATTGGTGGAGGTTTGGGACAGCATTCAAACAGAGATTTGCATGCAAGGGTTTCTCAAACAGCCAAGGGAGGATCAAGGGCGCATCAGTTCAGTGGAAGAGGCAACAAAGGAAGGGGGGCACACTTGCTTGGGCTCATTCTTCTTGGAACCTTCTAGCAAAGCTTGAGAGAAGTTTGCTACTTGTACAGGTTCCATTGCATTTGTTTGCTTGTTGTATTCCATGCTTGAGACATCACATATATATACTTTCATTCTAAACTGGTTTTCCCCCGGGGGGGGTTTATCGAGGGTCATGTTAACCAAAAATACTTGTGTTCAAATTTCATGTATGCTTAGTGTTTAAATCAGCAGTAGGAGCTTGTAAAGATCCTAGAGGAGTGCTCTATGTTTTGAGGTTTGCATGTGCTAACATTCGGTGCACAAAACACTTGCAAGGGCACCTTAAAAGAGCATGTAATCATCAGTTTGAAGGCAGTTTTCTTTGCAGAAATAAACAGACCTGTTTGCTGTCCTAAAACAGCAGCAAGGACAGATTTGGTTTCTTGAACTTAGAGCCCAACAAGAGGTCGAAGACAGACCTGTTGAGCAGCCTTCTAGTTCCTCAAAAATCTACATGGTATCAAAGCCTTGGTGGCTAAGAATTGGCTGATTTACTAGCATACAGTTGGCAGATTTTTGGACAGTTTTGGACAGCCTTATTTCACGCTTGTGTGTCAAGTGTTGAGGCTGATTTCTTTTGCAGTTTAGCATCAGTTTGAGTTTTAGTGGACAGCCATGTCGGTGTCTTAGATGAGGGCAGAGGATAAGCTAGCCGGAGCTAGCAACTAGTCCCCTTGGAAGACCAAGCTTATCTTTGTCTTCGAGGATCTTGAACTCCCGTTGTTGTTCCTCCTGTCACTGCTCCCTTGTTGGTAGCAGAGTTCAAGAAGAACAACAACAAGGCAAAGAGGACTATCTGTGATGTGGTGAGAGACCATGTCATACCCCATTTGACTGGGAAGGACTATGCCTTTGAGATGTGGGCCTCATTGTGCAAGCTTTACCAGAGTCCCAATCAAAACCGAAAGATGGTTCTGCAGGAGAAGCTCAAGGGCATGCCAATGCTCAAGTCAGAGTCAGTGACATCATACCTTGGGAGATTTACACAGACTCGAGATGAGTTGGCAGCAGTCGAAGAGATTTTGGATCCGGATTTTTTGGTGAGGACAATCTTAAACGGCTTCTCCAAACCTTGGGGTTCATTTGTGCGAGGCATTGTGGCCAGGGAGGTCATGCCCAGTTGGGAGAGACTCTGGGATGACTTTGTACAAGAGGAGCTAAGATGTGGCTCTGGATCTTCAGGACAGCAACGTATTGTTGAGTGTGATGAGGATCTTGCTCTTTGGTCAAAGGGCAAGAAGAAGGTCGGCAAGGGTACTAAACAGGGTCCCAAGGGAGGGGCCAAGTCACAGGAGAGTGGCAGTGGGCAGAAGAGAGATATGAGCAAAGTGAAGTGCTTTGCTTGTAAGATGATGGACCACTATGTTGGTCAGCATCCCAACAGGAAGAAGAAGTCGAGTGGTACAGCAACTACAACAAATGAGGAAGAGTTTCAGGCAGAGTTTGAGAGGGAGTGTGCCTTCCTTATTTGTTGCACTTCAGTTGAGACGACACCCAACATTTGGTATATAGACAACAGGGCTTCGAGCCACATGACTGGTGTTAGACAGCACTTCACCGACCTCAGAGATCCAGAGGTCAAGATGGAGATTCCTTTTGGTGATGACACCATTGTCAGAGTTGTTGGGCGTGGAACAGTTATTATTCGAAGGGAGAGTATGCCACCCATTTCGTTCAAGGATGTGTTGTACGTTCCTGGGTTGAAGAATATGATATCAGTTTCCACCCTCCAGTATAGGGGTCTTGAGGTGTCCTTCAAAGGGACAAAGGTCCTCATACACCCTAAGGGGTCTCGTATCACCTCAGGGCAAGTGATTGGAGTGAGGGATGGTAAACTATACATATTGTTTTGTCAGCCCCTGCATGCTTTGGCAGGGAGTAGCGACAGCAGCATTCAGTTGTGTGAGTTGTGGCATCAGAGGACAACTCACCTTCATCATGGGGCTCTTAGAGGGCTAAGAGAGGTTGTGACAGGAGTGCCACAATTCAGCTTAGAGCATCAAGATGTGTTGAAAGGGTGTGCCCTTGGTAAGTTTACTAAGGTTGTTTTCCCCAACAGTGACACCAAGTCAGTTGGGATACTGGATTTAGTACACACGGATATGTGTGGGCCTATGTCTTGTACGTCCTTGAGTGGTTGTGAGTACTATCTCACATTCATAGATGACCACTCAAGGAAGACCTGGATCTATTTCCTGGAGGCCAAGAGTGAGGTCTTCAAGAGGTTCCAAGAGTTCAAAGCTCTTGTGGAGAAACAGACAGGAAAGAGGATCAAGGTATTGCGGTTAGATAATGGAGGTGAGTATGCCTCCACAAAGTTTGTAGACTTATGTTCCCAGGCAAGGATCAGAAGACAAATGATTGTGCCTTACAACCCCCCACAGAACAAGGTTGTCCAGAGGAAGAACAGGGCCATTATAAGTGCAGCGAGATCTATATTGTATGATCAGACTTTGCCTTTATACTTATGGGCTAAGGTGACTGTTGTTGCAGTTTATCTGCAGAACAAGAGTCCCCACAGGATTTTGGGGAAGAAGACTCATGAGGAGGCCTTCAATGGTAGGAAGCCTGATGTTAAGCACGTCAGGACTATTGGATGCTTGACATACTCTCATGTCCCCTCAGAGAAGAGGAAAAAGCTAGACCCCATAGCCCAGCAAGGGATTCTAGTCAGTTACTTAGAGGTCTTGAAGGCCTACCGGATCTACATTCCATCACAGCGGAGAATGGTGGTGAGCAAAGATGTTAGATTTGAAGAGGGTAGAGCTTTCAGGAGGTCTCTCGAGTCGAGAGATAGGTATCGAGGAGGTTTCGGAGACTCGGATTGATGTTTCAGAGGGAGCACAGCCTCAGGTGTCAAGTGCACCAGTTTCAGGGGTGACGGGGTCACCTTGCACAGCTTCAAGTTCACAGTTGCAGGGGGTTCAGGCAGAGGGAGCAGAGGCTTCAGGATCTCAGAGTGTTGGGATTAGATCTGA
This sequence comes from Picea sitchensis, assembly GCA_010110895.2. Lineage (NCBI taxonomy): Eukaryota > Viridiplantae > Streptophyta > Pinopsida > Pinales > Pinaceae > Picea > Picea sitchensis. The sequence goes on along the minus strand of SNQJ01S0105805.1, from coordinate 15,112 downwards.
GGCAGAGACTCGTGGGCAAGGAGATATTACTTATCCTTTGGTTACTCCAGGGAAGAGGAAACCGAGATGGTTTCAGAAGACCCTGAAGGAAGCCAAGGAGAATGTTGGAGAGCTCAGAGGGTTGTTCAAAGAGAGCAGAGCACCAAATAGGCTTGGGTCCTACTTGGCGATGGTGACGAGCATCACAAATTCAGAGCCTGAGACATTTGCGCAGAAGGTTGACCAGCAGGTTTGGCGAGATGCCATGTTGGAGGAGTATGACTCCATTATGTGCAATGATGTATGGGAGGTGGTGTCGAGGCCAGTGGGGAAGTCAATTGTCACTTCCAAATGGTTGTATAAGACCAATTATGTTGCAGATGGGAGCATAGAGAAACACAAGGCCCGGTTTGTGGCACGAGGATTCTCTCAGATAGAGGGAGTTGACTATGATGAGACATTCACACCAGTTGCAAGATACACGTCCATTCAGAGCATTATTGCCATAGTGGCAGAGATGCGTTGGAGGATACATCAGATGGATGTAAAGACCGCATTTCTGAATGGCTTTATTGAGGAGGAGGTGTACATTGAGCAGCCACAGGGGTTTGAGGTGATGGAGAGAGATTCTCATGTGTGCCTTCTGAAAAATGCACTGTACGGTCTGAAACAAGCTCCTAGAGCTTGGTATTCACATATTAACGCTTATTTGCTTCAGATGGAGTTTGAGAAGAGTGAGGCAGATCCTAACCTCTATTACATCATTAGAGGCAAGGACACACGTATTCTCATTCTGTATGTGGATGACTTTTTCATCACGAGAGCGAAGCTTCTCATAACTGAGTGCAAGTTGAGACTTGCATCGGAATTTGAGATGACGAACATTGCTTTGATGCACTATTTCTTGGGCATGGAGGTTTGGCAGGAGGAAGGTCATATCTTTCTGGGGTAGGGGAAGTATGTTGCAGACATCCTGAGCAGGTTTTAGATGGAGGACTGCAAACCCATGTCTACACCTATGGTCACCAACTGGAAGAAGCTTAGCGCTTCAGATTCCTAGTTGGTGGATGCTACGAGATACAGGCAGTTGATATGTTCTTTGATGCATCTAGTCAACACCAGACCAGATATTTGTTTTGTCATGAACACTCTCAGCCAGTTTATGGTGGGGCCTAGGAGTTTCACTGGATTGGGGAAAAGCATGTTTTGAGGTCCATAGCAGGATCAATGGATTTTGGTTTGGACTACGTCAGAGGGGATGGAGTGAGTTTGGTTGGCTACACAGACAAAGACTGGGCAGGATGTGCTACTGACAGGAAGAGCACCTCAAGGTGTTGCTTTGGCTTGGGATAAGGAGTTGTTTCCTGGTTTAGCCGAAAGAAAAAGTCAGTTGCTTTGAGTTCGACCGAGGCTGAGTACATGGCAGCTAGTCAGGCCAGTTGCGAGGCCATTTGGCTTCGTAAGTTGTTGGTTGGTTTGTTTGGTCAGGAGTTGTCTCCGACGATCATTCACTGCAATAATCAGAGTTGTATCAAACTCTGAGAATCCAATATTTAATGACAAGTCGAAGCATATTGAGATCAAATACCACTTCATCAGAGATTGGGTTTAGCGTGGGGCAGTGAAGCTCCAGTATATTCCCTCTGATCAACAGGTGGCAAATATTCTCACCAAGGCCTTGCCAAGGGGCAAGCATGTCTACTTCAGAGACAAGATGGGCTTGGTGAGAAACACTTTCCTCGGTAAGAGGGAGTGTTGAGTTTTGGTGTACCTTGGGAAGTGGTCCCCTTGTGGTTGTGGGTCTCTAACCACAAGAGGGAAATATTTGACCCATTGTGCCTTATACTTTATGTCTAATTCACTTTGACATTTTCCTAAGTCAAAAGGGTGAAATTTGTCACTTGAGGCAAAAGTGACTATTAATTCACTTTGTGGGTGAATTGGGGGACATAAAGTGAACTAAGGAAACTTAACCCAAAGTGGGTTTTGAGTTGAGATTCTTTTGGAGAGATCACAAACGTGGATTAGAGATGGCTTGGAGTGATCCTAACCATTCATCTTTTAGGTTTCCTTATGATTGCTTAAGAGGGGCACGTAGGGCAAATGGAGGCTCATTCACTCATTTGTTCATTTGGAGAGTTTGGAGAGGAGCAAGAGGATGAGAATGGAAGCATTGGGAGAGGAGAGCTTGGGTGCCATCTTTCATGGAGGGCACAAGGAGGCTTAGTGGCTGATTATTTTGTGGTGTGGGTTCTTGCTTGGTGGAGGGCGCACTCTTGGAGGACAGCGCAAGCTTAGCAGGCACTAGTAGTTCTTGAGCTTTTGCAAATCTGATTGGTGGAGGTTTGGGACAGCATTCAAATAGAGATTTGCATGCAAGGGTTTCTCAAACAACCAAGGGAGGATCAAGGGCGCATCAGTTCAGTGGAAGAGGCAACAAATGAAGGGGGGCACACTTGCTTGGGCTCATTCTTCTTGGAACCTTCTAGCAAAGCTTAAGAGGAGCTTGCTACCTGTACAAGTTCCATTGTATTTGTTTACTTGTTGTATTTCATGCTTGAGACATCACATATATATACTTTCATTCTAAACTGGTTTTCCTCGGGGGACTTTTATCCAGGGTCATGTTGACCAAAAATACTTGTGTTCAAATTTCATGTATGCTTAGTGTTTAAATCAATAGTGGGAGCTTGTAAAGATCCTAGAGGAGTGCTCTATGTTTTGAGGTTTGCATGTGCTAACAATCGGTAACTAAAACACTTGCAAGGGCACCTTAAAAGAGCATATAACCATCAGTTTGAAGGAATTTTTCTTTGCAGAAATAAACAGACCTTTTTGTTGTTCCTAAAACAGCAGCAAGGACAAATTTGGTTTCTTGAACTTAGAGCCCAACAGGAGGTCAAAGACAGACCTGTTGGGCAGCCTTCTAGTTCCTCAAAAATCTACAAAAGCAGTTCAATGTCTAACAATTTAATCTTTATTCTCAAACTTATCCTCATCCTCCTTAGTGTCTTCATAAAATTCATCTTCTGCCTTCTTAGTGTCTTCATCCAATTCATCTTCTATCTTCTTATTGTCTTCATCCAACTCATTTGTATGATCCACTAATGTATGTTGCTCAAGGACTTCTTGTTCACTGTCAACAATGGCTAAACCAAAAGAGTCAATTAGGGCTAATAAGAATGGGATCAGAATATTGATTTCTCAAATCATCAGTGAACAACCTGTTTTGAATTCAATGTAGATCAATCTTTTTGTGCATGATGTGCATACATGTAGCCATGCTACTTAGTGAACTTTTTCAAATCTCAATTGTTGTTTCTGGTGCAGTATGAATTAAAGTTTGTAGAAGACTAAACAAGTCTTTGATACTTGCCATCCTAATCCAAAGAAGTGCTTCAAGTGTTGCAATGCCAAAACCAATGTGTCACAATGAAAACCGTTGAATTGTCACAAACAAAACCTCCAAAGAGAAAACCTCATAACTCCAAATATGAAGTTTGTGACCATCAAACACCTCCTTATTGACTTGAAAAAGGGTTTCTTGCAACTCCACCCTTATGCTTCTAACTCTTCTTAAGGTCAGAACAATACTCAAAATGAATCGCACAATCAAAAAAGCAAGATCAAAACATTGAGTGGTGTCATGCACGACAAGTTACAAGTCAAGGACCGCACTCTCTCAATAAGGCAAAACTAAAGATCGACTCAAAATAACAATGGACTTGATTATATCATGTCCCACTCAAAAGCTCAACTTCGGGAGACATTAATGTTTTCATACAAACAACCTTGCCAAGGCCTTACAAAAAAACAATAGGAAAGAGACCTTCCTTACTATGCAAAATAATGCAAAGATTTGTCTTCATGTGTAAATTGCTCTATTTCTTTGCTTGTCCCCTTAAGATTGTAAATTTATGAGCTTGCCTTCTTTATACTAGAGTGCTTTATGTTGCTTCATGTGCATGTGTTTGTTTACAAAAAAAAGCAGTAAAAGCAAAAATGCACCACACAGTTACGTAGACCACACACATCCATATCTTCACTCACAATGCACCACAATTCCGTAGACCCTCTTTTTAATTTTGGGCAGTTCTATGATACTACACAAAAGATTTTGTTTTTATTAAGTATCATGGAATATTTTAGATGATTGATGTTGAAATATTGTAACTGCCAAGAATATTCTAATTATAATTGAGTTATTATTATATAGATCAATCCCCTTTTGTGGATTGATCATGTTGGGACTTATGTATGACCAAATCCCCTATTGTGGATTGGTCAAACCATGTTTATATGGTGCTAATTGAGAAGTCGCTCCCTAGGGCTAATTAAAGTGGTTTTAACCACTAGTTGAAGAAGCCGGCCCAGCTTGGTGAAAAGACATAACCCTAGCGCCTTCCAGCTAGTATAAATAAGTGAGGATGGTGCCTGACTTACTCACTCACTCAGCCACTCATCTAGTGCGCAAGTTTTGGAGGTAGTTGCAGTTGCAAGAAGGAGAGAGAGGCGCATTGCTCAGTCTAGGATATTCTCTAGTGTTTTGGTCTTTACATTGGCATTGTATTGGCAATCTATATTAAGGAAGTTTTTGTTGGGTTTTCTCCCCCATGAGGGTTTCCCGGGATAAAATGTTGTGTACCTTGTGATTGTGTTTCTCTCAGTGATCCTGCTTATGCTATTATTGTCTAGTAAATTGAAAAGAACTTAATAGCAGCTCTAAATTTAACATGGTATCAGAGTTGAATTGAATAGAGCACCTTTCACTGGGTAACCAAAAACGTCATTGTTGTCATACAAGAAAATTAGGGCTTTTTATTGGAAGAGAATTTCATCCTAAAAATCATTTAGGGAAGTGCACCCTAGCCTAGCGCATCACTTGGTAGCTTGAGCTCACCTTTTCAATGGTCAAAGCCTCTGGAAAGTGAAACCCTAACTTTGACTAATACTAGAAAACCAGAAAACTAAGAAACCAGAACCAGTACGAGAAGTACCAGTCCAGATTTGTAAAGGTACAATTTCAAGGGGTAAAATTTGGATTTTCTAAAAACAGACTGTAACAGCCTACTCGCCTCAGCCTAGGGCACCTCTTGGTAAGTTCAGATTTAATTTCTGGTCACTTTCAATTTTTGGTCATTTTTCCAGCTCCAGGTCAAGATGTCTGCAAGCACCAAGCTTGCTGACAAGTTCGAAGGTGTGGAAAACTTTTGTGCCTGGAAGTATAGGATTGCACTCATTCTGGAAGAGAATGACCGTGCAAAATTCATAAAGGAAAATGTACCAGAACCTGAAGAAGATGCAGCTAAAGCAAAGTAAAAGAAGGATATGATTAGAGCCAAAAGAATCATTGCAGACTCTATTAAAGATCACTTGATCCCTCAAGTGTCTTCAAAGAATACTCCAAAAGAAATGTTTGATGCCCTAACCAGAATGTATGAAGGAAAGAACATTAACCGGAAGATGAACTTGAGAACTCAACTCAAGAAAATAAAGATGCAGAAAGGAGAAATTGTTCAAGAATATTTCTCTAGGATTACACATTTCAAAGAACAGCTCAAAGCAATTGGAGATAACTTGGATGAAGATGAACTCATCATGACAACTCTAAATGGTCTCACAAGACCTTGGGATGCCTTCATCCAAGCTATTTGTGCCAAAAAGGAAAAACTACAATTTGACAATCTTTGGGAAGAATGTGTTCAGGAAGAAACAAGAGTAGCTAACCGAGAAGCAGTACTATTAAGGGATGAATATCAAGCCCTAGTTTCTCATGCTAAAGGAGGAAAGAGAAGGTCTCATTTCCAAAAGGAGACCCGCCTATATAAGGAATCTCACTCCTCGAGGAGATTCACCCATTTCCATAAAGAATCTCACCCTCTAAGGAGATTCCAGAAATTTCAGAAGGGTCAAAGAAGAGAAGAAGATTTATCCTTTTATCAATGTTATCATTGTGATAAGATGGGACATATTGATAAGAATTGTCGAGCCAGAAGAGAAGAATACAAGAAAAAAAATAACAAAAGACATCATGCCCATGCAATTGAAGATGATGAGCCACCCACGAAGTTGACTAAAGAAGAGATTGAAGACTATGTCTTATTTTCCGCCCTCTCAGGATTTGTAACACCTGGTGAGGATACTTAGCTCATAGACAGTGATGCCTCTAAGAACATGACAGTTTAGAGAGACATTCTCTCTAACCTTAGAGAAAAGAACTTGCCTTAGAAAGTTACAGTCGGAGATGATTACCAGTACCCTATCAAAGGAGTGGGAGAATCCACCTACAAACTTGATTCAGGGACCCTGATGAAAATGAAGGATGTACTATATGTACCAGGTTTGACAAAGAACTTACTTTCTATCTCAGCTTTAGATAAGAAAGGCTTCATTGTTGCATTCATAGATGGTTAAGTTCTTATGTGGCCTAAAGGAAAAACAATAGAAGATGCAATTTCCATTGGAACAAAAGAAGGTGGCCTGTATAAGCTAAAAGGCCACTCAGATACAACCTTGACTCACTCCACTGAGAGTCCATGTGAATTTTGACAGAGAAGACTAGCTCACATCAACTACAAAGCCTTACCATATGTAAGCAAGGTAGCTACAAGTCTACCACAATTCAAGGTTGATCATGAAGGTGTGTGCAAGGGATGTGCGCAAGGAAAGAACACAAAGAATCCTTTCCCGACGAGCAACAATAAAGCAGAAGGAATCTTGGAGCTCATCTACTCAGATGTATGTAGCCCAATGCCATCAACCTCTCTTAGTGGATATGTATACTATGTGTCATTTATTGATGATTATTCTCGCAAGACTTGAGTTTATTTCTTGAAATCAAAAGATGAAGTATTTGGAAAATTCAAGGAATTCAAAGCCTTGATAGAAAATCTCTCTGAAAGAAAAATCAAGATACTCAAGTCAAATAATGGAGGAGAATACACCTCAAAAGAATTTGTAACCTTTTACAGAGATGTCGAGATTAAGAGGGAGCTCACCACTCCCTATAATCCTAAGCAAAATGGTGTAGTAGAAAGAAAGAATAGAACAATAATGGAAGAAGTGAAGACTATGATCCACGATCAAGATCTTCCAATGTAGTTATGGGCTGAAGCAGCAAGAACAACAATTTATGTCCAAAACAAATTATCCCATAATGCACTTGGATTCAAAACCCCCGAATAAATGTTCTCTGGAAAGAAGCCAGAAGTAAGCCATCTCAAAATATTTGGTTGTCCAGTGATTGTACACATTCAAAAAGAATGGAGAACTAAGTTGGACCCTTCAGGAAAGAAGGGAATATTTGTTGGATACTGTGAGGTCTCTAAGACCTTCAGAATTTACATACCAAGTTACCATCATATTGAGATCAGCAGAGATGTAACCTTTGATGAAGATGCAACACTCAAGAAATCAAGGAGATGTCGACTTGAAGAAGTATATGAAGAACAACCTATAGCTCCCAGAGTTGCAGAACCAGTGAGGGAAGTTACAAGTACCCCTGATGATGAGATTCCAGAAGATCATGATATGACAGAATCTCAAGAACCTCCCCAAATGATGATCTCTCACAAGAGAAAGCCAACTTGGGCAAGGGAACTTATTCAAGATGGAGAGAAGTATAGTGCCCCAGAAGGAACCATGACACAAATCAAGAAACCTAAGCCATTCTCCAGTTATATGGCTTTGATGTGTGGTCTCATAGAAAAGGAACCCACTTGCTTTGAAGAAGCCATTCAGAAGAAAGAATGGGTGGGTGCCATGACATAAGAATACCAATCCATTATAAAGAATGATGTATGGGAAATAGTTCCTAGAACAAAAAACAAAGATGTGGTATATTCCAAATGGTTATACAAGATAAAACATGTTGCAGACAGAAGTATTGAAAAACATAAAGCAAGGTTTGTAGCTCGTGGTTTTTCTCAAAAGGAAGGCATTGATTATGAAGAGACATTTGCTCTTGTAGCCAGATGCACTTCTATCAAAACAATTATAGCTCTTGCAGCCAAGATAAAGTGGAAGTTACACGAGATGGATGTGAAAACAACCTTCTTAAATGGTGTTATTGAAGAAGAAGTGTATATAGAACAACCACAAGGGTTTGAAGTTGAAGATAGAAAGACTCATGTCTGCAGGTTGAAGGAGGCTCTATATATTAAGGTTTAAGCTATTATTAGGTTTCTTTTCATTTCACTAGATAACAATAGCATAAATAGGATCATTGAGAAATACACAATCACAAGAGATACATCATTTATCCTGGGAAACCCTCATGGGGGGGAAAACCCAACAAAAACTTCCTTAATATTGATATCCAATACAATGCCAAGAGATAACTCAAACAAATACAGAAAGTCCTCTCCCAAGAATGTGCCTCTCTCTCTCTTCCTTCTTCTCCAACTGCAGCACTGAACTTGCGCTCTGATGAACAAATGAGTGTGTGTCCAAATGAGGCGCTAGCCTCTTTATTTATACAATCTGGCACGTGTGGACAGAGGTGTCTTTTCACTAGCAGGGCCGACTTCTTATTTTGGGTGGTAATAACCACCTTTAATATATTCTGGGCCGACTTCTCATTCTGCCTATTACAATTAGAGTTTAAGCAATCCGCAAAAGGGGATTTGGTCATTTACAATACCCAACATGATTAATCCGCAAAAGGGGATTGATCTAATGAATAATACATCAATAATAATTAGAATACTCTTTACAGTTACATTATTTCAACACTCCCCCTTAACAAGAAGGGTATTCTACATCAGCATCAGACAAGAGAGAGGACAACATCATCAACAGCATCTTGGAACACTGACTGGCGTATCTATAAATCATCGAAAGTTTTTCTCATCATCCACATCGTCATTCACAATGGAGAACTGGAATGATATCATCATCTGCACCAACATGGATTAGTATGAAACTAATACATCATCATCATAGCACAAGGTTGGTCACATCATCACAACACAAGGTTGGCACATCATCATAGCACAAGGTTGGCCCATCATCACAGCAATTAAGCTGGCACATCATCACAGCAATTAAGCTGGCAACACCACACAGCAGTTAAGCTAGAATCACAACACAACAATTAAGCTGGCAACACCACACAGCAATTAAGCTGGAATCACAACACAATAATTAAGTTGGCAACACAACACATCAATTAAGCTGGAATCACAACACGGCAATTAAGCTGGCAACACCACACAGCAATTACGCTGGCATCACAACACAGCAATTAAGCTGGCAACACCACACAACAATTAAGCTGGAATCACAACATAGCAATTAAGTTGGCAACACCACACAGCAATTAAGCTGGAATCAC
>SNQJ01S0105804.1:7051-37065 GCA_010110895.2 Picea sitchensis | reverse complement strand
GCTATTACCCCTTTTCTTTGGTTTTCATTTGACTCCATTGCCCAATAGGCCTTTTCAAATATGTGCAACCACCAACCTTATCAAAATATCTTGTGTTATAAGAAATCTAGCCTTCTTACTGTGATTACTAAATATTCCTTGAGTAAAGAGCCTTTGGCTATTGAGAGAGCCCTCTCTGAGTGTATTAGGTCAGAAACACACTCTAAAGCAGGTTTTAGGTTACCTCGAGGATTGGCTTGCAGCAACCCAAGTCAAGTTCCGAGCAATGATTTATTATCTCATTAAAAATGTGCTAAGGCTTGGCTCTATTACAGCCTAGAGTTAACTCTTGTGACAACAAGTACAGTCTCGAGTTGCTTGCTCTGCTCCTTCGGATGCTCTGGAATTCACTTACGCACATAATGAATTCATTCACAACGGTTCTATATATTTAAACAGGGATGATCTTACCATGTCGCATCGACCATTCAATTCAGGTTATGAGTGAAATATCAACAAATCTGTCATCGGATATTCAGAGGAGTTTAAACTTAAATTCATCGAGGGTTGACGGCGCAGGCACAGGTGGTAATGTGGTCTATCGGAGATTTCAAAAATGTTGTTTTCTAATCGGCACACAGGGTAGAAACTAATGTAGGATCGGGCATTAACTAGTTCCTTAAATGTCCAAAATATGATCGTATCTAATGTCGCAAACATCCCATGTTCGAGACCAGTGACTTAATTTGCTCGTGTTAATCAGAGTCGGTACTTTCTTTAAGCCATTCGTTCTAAAACCAAATCCTAACTTATCGATGCCAAAAAGTGTCAAGGATCGACAATCAGCGATAAACCTATGCAAGTGCTCTCAGATCGGCTCCCTTGAGAAAATCCTAATGCCGAAAACGCATTGGGGATCGACGATCAGAGATAACTTTATCGCGGTCAAAATATTTGTTGCGATCCTTCTGAATTTTCCTTGATCTAGAGAAAGAGCATCGAGCATTGGCTATCGATGATATTTTTACGTCCTTTGTTAACATATTTCTTCCTCGTATTTTACCGATGTCGAAGATCATCACAGAACGCAGTACCTTGTGAACTCTTTCTTGTGTTTCAAGTTGCTCTGCTATAACTGGAATTTTTCCTCCTCCCATTTCGTTTGTAAGTCAAGCTTCTCTTGTTTTGCCTTTCTTCGTTTCTCTTCATGTGTGCTATGTGCTTGCACCAAAGACTGGGTGGCTTTCGTTATATCTTCTTGAGCTCGTCGAAGGCGAGTTTCAACTTTATTGGCGATCTGGCATAACTGTGTGGGCTCATCACATGTTCCTGATATTTCCATTGTTAATGACATTGTAGAAACTGCTTGGCTGGATTGAAGTTGCTATTGCACTTCTTTAAATTTGCCCCTGATCCGGCGGAATAGTTCCTCCTGCTTTGCTTCTTTCTTTTCTACGAGCTCTAATGAAACATCATTCAACGCAGCAATTAAGAATTCAAAATCATCTAGGGTAAGCGTGGTCTGGGTGGCCTTAGTTTTCTTTCTGGATGAGGGCCTCAGTGGGGTAATCTTCCTTTTCTTGGAGGGATCTGCCTCATCCCTAGGTGGGGTAACCTCACCTTTTCTCTGTTCAACTTTTGTGCCCCCTAGTTCTTCATCATCACCTCCCTTCGTAGGTGAGAGCGAAGCAGTCTTCATGGATGTGTTGTGGATATCTTGAACTTCCACATCCTTCTTAGTCTTGCGCGGTCCTGGTGTATCCGGCATAACTTCAGGGATATCTACATCAGACATCTCTACGGGGTCTGCTGCAACAAGGAGGTCTGTCGACCATTCCTTGGTAATATCCTCTAGGTCATCTTCTATCAACTTGTAATATGACTGGAGTTTTTATTTGTGCTCGTCTGCGTGCACTGTGATGTAGGTGAAGTGACGATTTGTGTTGAATTTCATCAAAGGTCAAAACCTATGAAGAGTGTTGGGTGTAATGCACGGTGTAGACTGAATGGCATTCCTCAACAGAATGTAATACGCATGGAAGATGACATTGGACTGCCATTGTTTGTTCATGTTGTTGGAGTACCACAGCATATAAAACTTCACGGCTAGGGGTTCAAAGGGTTCGATCTCCAGAAACGTGGCTCCCTCGGGTAGTTCCCACGCGATGAAGGCGATGAGTATGAGCAACCAACTAAAGTGGAACTCATACCCTTGGTCTTGTGCTTGTCTACAGTCAATATCTAGCTAATTTATAAGGTATTTCAGCCAGTTCATTTGTAGTCCCTCCGCGCACTTCCCTGTGAGGTCAAATAAAAATCTGGTCACCTATGTAGGTCTATTTTTTCGGACTAACTTGCCTGCGATCAGCTGGAAACCAAAGCGTACTGCTGCATTCTCAATGGAGGCTACCTTGTAACCTCACGTGCCTTTCTCCAAATCACCATATGTGTCTTTTATTCGTTGAGCAAGAGCACGATCTGCGGTCTTTCCAAGATAAAAGTCCTGCGGGTCAGGGCCCTGCATGCTTAGCCCAATGATCTGATTGATCATAATCGGATCCACAGTGATGCGTCGGTCCAACAATAGGTATCCTCCATGGTAGCAGGACAACAACAATCGAACACAGGCATTTACTTCCTGATGCCTCCCGAAATGTGGAATCTTCATTACGTTGAGGAGGGTTGACTATGAAAGGTTATGGGTCCATTGTTGCAGTACAATCTTGGGGTTCTTTCCTTTTGTAATAGTCAAATACTTGTGCGGGGCTAGCATACTGTATACCTTTTGATCTCCAAGGTTAAAATCACTGAATTTCAGCGTGGTGAGCTTCTCCTAGTCAGCATGAACTGCGTGCACCCCTTTCGGGAGGTACGCAGTGACTACAACATAGTCGAAGTCTCTGGGTACAGAGTCTCAATTCACTAGTCTTCTTAGTGGTGGGATATATTTAGGCAAGATGCTTGGGATCATCTTCACAGTGGTGAAGTCATTTTTGAGCTTAGATCGTCTTTCCGAAGGCAGTCGGGATGGTCCTACTTGAGCAGTGGAGGGGGAAGCTAGCAGTACACCCGAGGATGGTGCCTGTACACTTATAGACATTCCATGTTCTGACATGACTCTCTCATCCATTAAATCAATTAGAACTTCTTCAACAGTTTTCTCAGCAACACTGAGCTCGTTCGACATACAAACTTGGGTCAGTTAGCTTGGGTGCAAAAGGAATTCAGAGATGACATTGAATAGTAAGGCAATGATCTCAGGGTAAGTAAATATCAGGGTTCACGCTCAGATTCTCAGTTAGCAAAAAGTATTCTCGATACGTAGCGTGACAGGTTAAGTAGGCAATCTCAGCAACAGTCTGTTTGCAATGGACATGGGGCCTTCATTAACTTGGTTATATCCGTTCTGGTGCTATCCAACGGTCTAGTGGTAACCCATAACTGCTTTTCGATCCGTTCGGAGTGGCGGTCGAATGGTTATATCGGTTCTAACGGCTATATTGCTTCATCATGGTGAAGTATTCTATGTCGTTGTTCTGATATCTCAACGAAGCTCCAATTCTGCAATTCTTCTTGCTGCGAAGTGTCCTCTAGAACCTCTTGTAACCTTACAGTATTAGCCCTTTTCTTTCTTAACTTCCTATCCTTCTTCCCAGTGAGTTTCATCTCAGTAATGCTTTTACTATTCTGATGTTTATCTTTTGTGGTCTTAGTTACTTCGCATTGTGGAAAATCTTTCTTAGGGTTCCTTGATAATACTTCTTTTGTATCAAAAATAGATAACTTGATCTTCTGCAGATCCTCAAGTGTTCTCTTAGCTTCGACATCAGAGGTACTAATATTAAATATCTTTGATCTGCTCTTTTGTTCTTCAATCAAGTGTGTGATCCTTCTGGTCATAAATTCTTTTAACTCTTGCTTCTTCTGTTCCAAACTTTCTCTTCTTCGCTTCGTCTGGCCTATTCTCTATCAATCCAGGGTTTTCCTATGAGCATAGTAAATGGGGCATTGTCTTCAACAAATTTAATGATCTCAAAGTCTTCCTCTATCGAATTTCCATTGACAGTCATAGGTATCCGGGCAAGCCTTCCACATAGGTTTACTAGCTTTCCTATGAAAAAACTTGTTCCTCCTAGGGAAGGGATCATGGCAGGATTTCCTATAGCTTCCCAAGTTATTTCCGGCATAATGTTCACTTGCACTTCTTCATAAAGAGTACATTCAATGTCAAATTCCCCTATTTTTCTTCAATTTTCTCCTTTTCTTTGAAGATCTCTGATAGCCTAACATGTCGGTGGTCATTCAAGGTATCTTTCATCTATAGCAATATATTTTTTGATTCTTTCTGGGTTTTTTCTATAATCGTGGTCTCTTGATCTCCCTCAGGGTTTGCTTGTTCCATATTCATCTTCTCAAGCCTAGCAATCATTCTAGGGCAATCCAATACTTCATGGTCCATAGCCTTACAACAGAGGCACCTAGGTCTTCTCCCAGGGCATTCTTTAGCAAGATGTCCTGGTCGTCTGTAACTATAACAGAGGGTTAATCTTCTTGTCTATTTAGATGTTCCCCAACTCCTTCTGTACTGCGCGCCAGGATCATGGTGGCTAGCCTGCAATTTTTTTTTTCTAGGATCCTGCATCTAGTTGTTAGTCCAGACATTCTTTCGATGCATAGGTATAACATATCTATCACTATACTTATCAGATCTATTCATATCAAAATTTATTTCATCTACTAATGCCCTAGTTTTGAAGCTAGGAAAGAATCTATCAAACATACCTAGATCCTTGCTTTAGAAACAAAAAATTCAACTTATCTTACTTCTACAGAGCACAAAGCTTCTAGATCTAAGACTTTTAACTATTCTTACCTTTATCAAGGCATAGAGCTTACAGATCTTACCTTTTTCTTCACAGATCTGACTTCTTTTCTTCAGATCTAACCTCTCTTTCTTCAGATCTGACCTTTTTTATTGGCACAAAGCTTCACAGGTCAAACAAAACATTGCACACTAGGGAAACATATCTACGCACAGAGCTTATTTCATGCAAAGTTTCTTCTTCTTCAGTTCCAGGTTCTGACAACGAAACTATTTGTTGGCACAGGGGTAGACTGAGGGTTCAATGCTCAAGAGTTCACCAACAAAGCCCTAACTACTGTCCCTTTCAGCAACACCTACGACTCAGATGAAGTATCACCTAAGGTAGAGGCAGAGGTGGTTGCAAGACTCAGGTGTCTGCAACCTTAGCTGGGACACAAATCTGTGATTATCTTTCTTACAACACACTTAGCATCAGTTATTCCTTAACATACATTCATAGTATAATTCGTAGAAGGCACAGAGAATCACAGTGAATACTTATACTAAGAATGATTCAGTACTTATCCACAGAAATATAGGTTAGATTCAACAGATCAAGCACTAAGCATCTCATATATCATATCTAATGTTCATTCATNACATCAAGCACTTAGCCAAGAAAGAGATAAATACATAAGAGAGAAGCACAAAGCACTATACACACAGTTATTATGGTTCACCCCCACCCTAGGGCTACATCCACAAAGTCTTCTTTATATTATCATAGTCAAGCAGTTATAGCACACATCTCTAATGACCCTTACTTTGCACAAGACAAAAGATCTGCATAGCTCACTAGATCCTTCTTCCTTACTCTTCAGACTATAACAACCTGCACTTAGTTCTCTGATCTCATGCATAGAGCACTCTAAGATACATCCGATCACACAAATCCAATTACTAGCACTAAGTTGTCATTCATACATCACATAGATGTACTACATTATTATATCCCCTTATCTTACTATCTACATTGCCTATTTACAGATTACAAAATGGGCCTAAACGTGGGTTAACCCACAGGCCAACATCCCTTTCCCGTTACATCAACCCAAAACCCTAAAATGGACCCCAAAATAGGTCTTGCTTCCTTATTTTCTGCTTCGCATTACACTCCTTCCTTGGCAAGTTGTCACAGTCCCAAAAGTGGTCAAGTATGACCAGGTACTCTTCAAAACTTGGTCAAGGACCAACAATTCTTGAGAAATAAATAAAAGGATTCTCAGTAAGAAAAGGGAACACGTAAGATAAAAGAACTCAAGGTCTAGTTGGTGGATGGGAGGTCTCATCATGAGTCGGCCTATTAGGTCCATGGGCATGTAGCGGTATGACACTACCATCTATATGGTCACCAAACCAGGGTAGTGGCTCTTGGTGGCATAGCCAAGAGAAAGGGGGTCTCATCATGAGCCAACCTTCTCATTTCCGTGAAGTGCTTGTGGGTAACGTTGTCACCTATGGTCACCATGCAAGGATAGTGTCCCCCAAATTTTCTATTGAAAATAAAAAGAAATAAGAATAATAATAAAAGGCATTGAATGTGCTAATAAAAAATTGCATCCATGATAAAGTGCAGCTCACCCTCTATAGAGGCACCCATGGGAAAGACCTACATTTCCCTGTTATCACGGCTCCCTCTGCCCAAAATTTTCCCCTACACCATTTCACACACTCACATGACCTAGAATGAATCTCACCTGGGAAACACCCCAAACTTGAGGAGGATTAGACCAATAAGACATCCTAAGACCCTCTCCAAACCTAACTTGTTAAACTGCATAACGTCTTTGAGCATTTGTCTAGGTAAAGGGGAGTTTGATGCACATGTTTGGGTAATTTGATTATTGGATGTGATTTCCATTGTTATGATCCCTGTGACTTATGAGCCCAAGGAGAGCACACTTTTTGCTACTACAGGACCTTTCTCGATGGACAGGTACATATGGGGAGATGAATAGCTCAAAACTCCATGGGGTTGAAAGTCCACCGATGGATGTTGTGACCCCAGCCATGGGAAGAGATATGTCAAAGACTTGCACCTGTATGAAAGAAGGATTTTTACCAGAGACACTTTGGCAGACCTAGACCCAGGGGTACCTTGCTCTTCCACATGGACATTGTCCTTGGGAGGCCCATGACATCACCTTAGTGACCCTAGATGTCACCCAGCATCAAGATTGGCATTATGGAGGCAGTTGTGTGCTAATTGGCACATGTGGCATCATCCAGGGGCTTGGGAGGCCTAATGTTTTGTAGATGAGGCCCAATGTTCCACCCAGGAGGCTCAACTTCACCCTAGAAGGGCATGACATCACCTCTAAAAGTAATTTTAGGGATTAATTAATGACATTTATGTAAAAACTGGATTTTTGATGTAATTTGGCCATGTTAGCCTTTTGATGACCTAAATTTAATTAAAGGTCATAATTATTATATAAATAGAGAGACAAACTCTCTCATTTTTTCATCATTCACTCATCACACAAGTGGTGGTCTTAAATTCGGCCCTCTTTAAGGGTTATTGGCTGAAATTAAGTGGTGCACATTTCTTGGAGGAGGCAAATCTTGGTGTATTTTAGAAAATTTTCATGTGGAGGATCTTCAACTAGGGTTTATGCTTGATTATTCTTGGTGAGTAGAAAATATGCATTTATTTATTGTGAATGAATGCTTATGGTGAATTTACTTGTTTCATGTCAAAGATTATGAAATTTCTTGCTTGAAACCCTAGGAGAAAGACATTTGTTACTATCTTTTTTCTCTATAGTCTTTCACTTGCTAAAACTTCTTGAAAGACACCTATCTAGAAGTGGATACTAGACCCCTACCATTATAGCACTCTAGTAACCCTAATTCATTTTCCTATTGCATTCTTTATTTCAATTTGCCTAAAGAAAAGAGAAATCGCTAGGGCCTAATTTTTATTACATTCTAGCAATTATCTCTAGGACTTCAATTTTTTAGGCCTTGGGCTACCAACACTTCTCTTATCATCTCCATATCCTTTGGCTAAATATTATCATTATTATTTTCCTCTAAGATTTGTTGTTGCCATCATTAAATCCATTACCCTGGAAGGCAACAGTCTACCCATTACAAGTGTTGATTGATCTTATGAAGCACTAATATCATTTTGGTACTTGAAAAGTGCCCCTTTTTGGCTTTGTTTTCTTGTTCTGGGAAGGTGCACAACATTTCTCATTTGCTTCATCTTTATAATACATAAAGAACCCTTTAAATTTGAGTGACTTGTGAGATTGGGGGAACTTTCTTTTATCATTTTCCTTATCCTTCTCAAACCCTCAGGTCACTGGGGACGTCTCCCCTGGGGTACTGCAACATACTCCTAAATAGAAAGGGATTTCCTATTAAGGCGATAGTGATAGGTCATTCCCAGTTATGTCAATTTTGTATCCACTTGCCTTGGGATTTAGGCAAGTACTATTTGTGCGATAACATTTTTGCATCATTGTCGGGGAACACTGAGTCAATATTCCTCAAGACAACACTTTTTCGTTATGCCATTTCCTCGAAAGTCGTTATCTTACAAAGCTTACCCGGTGACTCCACTGAGGGTGATCCCCTCATCCCTTTGATAGTTTCAAGAAAATTATCTGGTGACTCCTCAAATCTCAGGGAGGTATACCAATCCTCCCAAGTTCTTTATAAGAAAACCTCCTTGAAACTCTCCTATAGTAAAATCATTTTTTGGAGACAATCTTCCTTTAAACACAATGTCTAATGATCAGACTCAGATTTTTAATCCAAACCAAGCTAATAACCAGAAACAATGGTCATCCAAGATTTTCAAATCATTAGACATGACAAACATACCAGGGTACCCTAGGAAAATACGCCTCGGGTATGAGAAATGGTTACCCAAATTCACTGGTAATGATGTAGTCAGTGTTGAGGATCATATGAGAAACTTTTGGGCCTTCTTTCAACTTCATTGTATCAGTGGTGGCGCTGAATATTTAGCTATGAAATTGTTCTTTGCTACCCTCCATGATGGCACTAGATGATGGTAAAATAGTCTCCCTGATGCTAGTATTACAACCATGGATAAGTTGGAGGAAGTGTTACTCAAATGATGGAGTGTCAAGAAAGACCCAAACATGCTGGTAATAAGGCTAAATAACAACACAAAATAAGAGAATGAAATTTTTAGGGAATTTCATGATAAATTTGAAAGCTTAGTGCAAAATATCTCGGTGAGCCATCACCCTTTAGACAATTTCCTTCTCTTTCTTTACACTAAAGCCTTTAAAGGACATATGAGTTTTCTCCCCAGAGATAAATCCCCTAAAACAATCCAAGAGGCCCAAGAGGTGGCTACAAAAATTGAAGACAATCTATCATCATCCAGAGTTGAACCTTTCTCTTCCCCTAGAGTCAAAATAGATGCTAAAACTAAAATAGTCCATAATGATGAGCCTACCTTAGATATTGGCGCTATCTTGGAAAATCTATAGTTAACTGTAGATGGCATGGTAAAAAACCAATAATTAATGATGAATAGGATTGTCAACTTGGAAAGATCTCAACAACAAGCTCTTAGGGCTACTTAAAGAGGGCAATTCCAGAAAGGGACTCAAGTTTTCAGACCGAAAAATGATCAAGAAGTCCCTAATACTTTAGCCCCCGAAAACATGGTAGATGAAAACCCTTGGTGCTTGTAGTGTAGAGACTCACATTGGGAGCATGAATTTCCCCTAAACAATGGTGAACATGACCAAGTGAATATTATTAATAATACCATTGAGGGTCCACAATGTTGCCAAAAGAAAAGTACAAGAAGGATATGGTTGGGGACAAAAGGATCATTGCAGACTCCATTAAAGATCATTTTATCCCTCAAGTATCTTCTAAGAATACTCCAAAATAGATGTTTGATGCCCTAACCAGAATGTATGAAGGAAAGAACATCAACCAGAAGATGAACTTGAGAACCCAACTCAAGAATACAAAGATGCAGAAAGGAGAAATAGTTCAAGACTATTTCTCTAGGGTTACTCATTTCAAAGAGCAGTAAGAAGAAATTGGAGACAACTTGGATGAAGATGAACTCATCATGACAACTCTTAATGGTCTCACAAGACCCTAGGATGCCTCCATCCACACTATATGTGCAAGAAAAGAGAAACTCCAATTTGATGGTCTATGGGAAGAATGTGTTCAAGAAGAAGAAAGAGTATCCAACCGAGAAGTCGTACTATTAAGGGATGAAGATCAAGCCCTAGTTGATCATACTAAAGGAGGAAAGAAAATGTCTCCTTTCCAAAAGGAGACCCATCTTCATAAAAAATCTCACTCCCCGAAGAAATTCACCCATAAAGAATCTCACCCTCCAAGGAGATTCCATAAATATCATAAGGGTCAAAGAAAATAAAAAGATTTTTCCTCTTATCAATGTTATAATTGTGATAAGATGGGAAACATTGATAATAATTGTCCTGCCAAAATGGAAGAATACAATAAGAGAAATAACAAAAGACATCATTCCCATGCAATTGAAGATGATGAGCCACCCATGAAGTTGACTAAAGAAGAGATTGAAGATTATGTTTTATTTTTCTCCCTCTCAAGATCTATGACACCTGGAGAGGATACTTGGCTAATAGAAAATGGTGCCTCTAAGCACATGACATGTCAGAGAGGCATTCTCTCTAGCCTTATAGAAAAGGACTTTCCCCAGAAAATTTCACTTGGAGATGATTATCAGTATCATATCAAAGGAATGGGAGAATCCACCTACAAACTTGATTTAGGGACTCTGATGAGAATGAAGGATGTACTTTGTGTACCACGTTTGATAAAGAACTTACTTTTTATCTCAACTTTAGATAAGAAAGGCTTCAGGGTTTCATTCATAGATGGTGAAGTTCTCATGTGGCCTAAAGGAAAAACCATAGAAGATTCAATTGTTATTTTAACAGAAGAAGGTTGTTTGTACAAGTTAAAAGGTCACTCAGATGCAACCTTGACTCACTCCATTGAGAGTCCTTGTGAACCGTGGCATAGAAGACTAGCTCACATCAACTACATAGCCTTACCATATGTAAGCGAGGTAGTTACTAGTTTACCATAATTCAAGGTCGATCATGAAGGTGTATGCAAGGGATGTGCACAAGGAAAAAACATAAATAATCATTTCCCAAAGAGCGACAGTAAAGCAGAAGGAATCTTGGAGATCATCCACTCAGATGTATATGGTCCAATGCCATTGACCTCTCTAAGTGGGTATGTATACTATGTGTCATTTATTGATGATTATTCTCGCAAGACTTGGGTTTATTTCTTGAAATAAAAAGATGAAGTACTCTGAAAGTTCAAGGAATTCAAGGCCTTGGTAGAAAATCTCTTTGAAAGAAAGATCAAGATACTCAGGTCAAATAATGGAGGAGAATACACCTCAAATGAATTTGGAATCTTTTTCATAGATGTCAAAATTAAGAGGGAGCTCACCACTACCTATAATCCTCAACAAAACGGTGTAGCAAAAAGAAACAATAGAACAATAATGGAAGCAGTGAAGACTATGATCCACGATCAAGATATTCCAATGCACTTATGGGTTGAAGCAACAAGAACAACAATTTATGTCCAAAACAGATTATCCCATAGTGCACTTGTATTCAAAACCCCCGAAGAAATGTTCACTGGGAAGAAGCCAAAAGTAAGCCATCTAAAAATATTTGGTTGTCCAGTGTTTGTACACATTTTGAAAGAAAGAAGAACTAAGTTGGATCCTTTAGGAAAGAAGTGAATATTTGTTGGATATTGTGAGGTCTCTAAGGCCTTCAAAATTTACATACCAGGTTACCCTCATATTGAGATTAGCAGAGATGTAACCTTTGATGAAGATGCAACACTCAAAAGATCAAGTAAATTCCATCTTAAATAAGTATATGAAGAAGAACCAGTAGCTTCCAGAGTTGCAGAACTAGTGAAGGAAGTTACAATTACTCATGATGATGAGATTCCAGAAGATCATGATATGATAGAATCTCAAGAACCTCCCCAGATGAAGATCTCTCACAAGAGAAATTCATCTTGGGAAAGGGAAATTATTCAATATGGAGAGAAGTATGGTGCCCCATAAGGAACCATGAGACAAAGCAATAAACCTAAGCTATTCTCCATTTATATGGCCTTGATGTGTGATCTCATACAAAAGGAACCTATTTGCTTTGAAGATGTCATTCAGAAGAAGGAATGGGTGGATTCCATGATGGAAGAATACCATTCCATTATAAAGAATGATGTATGGGAAATAGTTCCCAGACCAAAGAGCAAAGATGTGGTATCTTCCAAATGGATATACAAGATAAAACATGCTCCAGACAGAAGCATTGAAAAAAATAAGGCAAGATTTGTAGCTCATGGATTTTCTCAAAAGGAAGGCATTGATTATGAAGAGACATTTTCTCCTGTAGACAAATACACTTCTATTAGAACCATCATAGCTCTTGTAGCCAAAATGAAGTGGAAGTTACACAAAATGGATGTGAAAACAATATTCTTAAATGGTGTTATTGAAGAAGAAGTGTATATAAAACAACCAAAAGGGTTTGAATTTCAAGACAAAAAGACTCGTGTCTACAGGTTGAAGAAAGTTATGTATGGGTTGAAGAAAGCTCCTAGAGCTTGGTATGGAAGAATTGATAGTTTTCTGATGAGCTTGGGATTTACCAAGCTTAAAGTTGACTCTACCCTTTACTTCAAGGTTATGAATGATGAGACGGTTATATTGCTATTGTATTTGGATGACTTATTCTTAACAGGAGAAGAAAATGTCATCACAAATTGTAAGAAGAAGCTCGTTGTAGAGTTTGATATGAAAGACTTAGGCTTGATGAATTATTTTCTTAGGCCTTGAAGTTTGTTAGATCCCAAAGAAGATCTTCCTTAACCAAGGGAAGTATGCGATTGAAATACTGAAGAGATTTGACATGTTGGAATATAAATCCATGAACACACCCATGGAAACAAAGTTAAATCTGTTGGTTGATACTTCGTCAGAATTGGTTGATGCTACACTATATAGATAGATTATTGGTTCGTTGATGTATCTGATGAATACCAAGCCATATATATGTTTTTTTTTTAACACCTTGAGTCAGTATCTAGTAGAACCCAAACATGTTCACATTGTAGCTGCAAAGCATGTGATGAGATACCTTAAGGGTACGTTGGATTATGGTCTCTGTTATACTGGAGATCATGACTTCAGACTGTATGTTTATGCTAATTCAGATTGTGCTAGAAGTGTTTCTAATAGAAAGAGAAATTCAGGATGTTGTTTCAATCTGGGGTTAGCCATGACTTCATGGCAGAGCAGGAAGCAATCCAGTATTGCTCTCAACACAGTAGAAGCGAAATACATTGTTGCATGTTCCGCCAATTTTGAATCCATATGGCTTCAGAAGTTGTTGACGGGTCTATTTGATCCGGAGATGGAAGTCATCGTGATTCTATGTGATAACCAAAGTTTCATAAAGATGACGGAGAACCCAGTGTTCCATGATAAGTTGAAGAACATAGAGATCTAGTATCACTACATTCGTGATATGGTGTAGAGGGGAGTTGTAAAGCTTCAATATGTTGGCACATATGAGCAGGTTGTAGATGTGTTGACCAAGGCTCTATCTTGTGTGAAGTTTGAATACTTCCAAGACAATCTTGGTATAGTCCAAAAGGACCTCCATCGAAAGGGGGAGTGATGTTGATGATACTAGGGTATCCTAACCAACATTGAGTAGCTTCGTTAAGATTTTATATCCTAGGGGATTGATCATCCCTGGACAGATATTGAAGGTCTGGTAAGGATGGTTTGTTCGAGTACCTGTGCATGTATATGCCATTTGTGGTCAATAGTGGTAGCTCCGTTAAGATTTTATATCCTAGGGAATCTCTTGATTCCTGGGCAGATCCTGAAGGTCTAGTAATCTGGTAAGGACAGTTTGTCAGGGTACCACGTGGTAGCTCCATTAGGATTTTATATCCTAGGGAATCTTATGATTCCTGGGTAGATCCCGAAGGTTCGATAAGGATGATCTGTCACAGTACCACAAAATGTTGTTGTTGCACCTACCTCATTATGTTTCCATATGATGATGATGTTATCTGACGCAGGCGCGAGCTACCTACACCTACAACTCCTCGCCCGCTCACAGGATCGTTCAAACTCTCATACGAGCCGAATTAGCTCCTTGGATTCCCAATGGAATCCCTGCTAACACCCGATCCATAGGTCCTACTATCCCCGCATGGTCTTCTACACTTTATCGTGACTTTTCCACGACTCAATATCGGGGTTCGGAGTTTCGATCTTCCCACTGTCGAGAGTCACTGTACTCTTCAATCCCCGATCACCGATGAGCTCCCTGCCCAGCCTTAGCCCCTCTGGCTAGGCTCTCTAGTCCATGTGACTAGTCCTTATAAGACTGCAGCCTTATCCTTTCCTGTCAGGGTTTTGGGCTTCAAAATCCCAATAACTCTCTTCTACCCTTAGCCCCTCCTGGCTAGGCTCTGGTCCATGGGACCTCCCCCTATATGACCGTAGTCATACACGTCTGTCGGGGTTTCGGGGTTTTTGATGTCAATATGCATGCGCCCCTTAGAATCGCGATTCTCCAATCCCCAATTCTCCGACGGCTCACGGTCATTGACCTGTCAATGGTCCTTTCACCTGTCGTGAAAATCTTCCACCTGTCCTCCTCGCCGACTCCTGTGTGGCCCACACACTCCTATGCCTTATCGGGAAATCATGTTTCGCGATTCTGAAACGCACAAACCCTTTTCTCCCGAGATCTCCGATATCTTGATTCCCGATGAACCAAACTCCAATGGGTGGCTTCCTTGTCGGCCCTTTTTCCGATGGCGTCGATTGCTCCACGCATCCCTTCCAGAAGGAAGGTCTCGATTCCTCCGGGATTTCGAGACTTTCGATGTCCCAATTTTCTTGTTTTCAGGAACTTTGATTTCCTGATGACTGCTATGCCGACGATCGCTCAATCTCTGCCACGTGTCTCCCTGAACGGACGGACCATATTATGCCGAGGTTTTTCAACCTGGATTTCCCCGACCTCTTGTCCACAGGAATGTCGATTTCCCGATGCACCAAAGTACCGACGGGCACTCGATCTCCGCCACATGTCTCTGCTAACGGACAGTCGAGATCGCTCTGGTGTTTCGAGACTTGGAATGTCTCGATTCTCTTGCCCTCAAGAATCCTGATTTCCCAATGGCTAATATCCCGACTGCTAAGCCTCGTGCAGCTCTTATCCAACTGACGTCTGATGGGATTTCTGCTCCAGATATGATGGCCCAGATCCTTTATCCTTGTGCACTCTTTCCAGAGGCTAAACTCCACACATCTCCCCTCGATCCAACAGCTGATGGGATTTCTATGTGAACATCTGATGGTCCACAACCTCCTCCTTTTGTGCACTTCTCTGGACGTGGAAACCAACGATACAGATTTCTTTTCCAGCCGATCTGACGGCTACTATTTCTCCCTCCTGAGCTCCCTGCGCACCTTCTTCCCAAACTTGGAAGAAATATAATTTTCTCACAGGCCTCAACCTTTGTTTCGCTTCCTTCTCTATGGGCTCTTCGACTCTGAGCTCCTCGACTGCGTATGGAAAAACGCTATTCCTCCTGAGCTTTCACTCTCGAATCCTCAAAGGATTCCTTGACTTCTGCGTTCCTTGCAGAGTCTCCTCATGCACGCGCTGGTGCTATTTCTTCTGAGCTTCTGCAAACACTCAGATCCCTTGGGGAATTTTGTCCTTCTTCTCCCTCAGATGGAGAATGTAATGCCCTCTTGGCTGTCTTCTACTCATGCTATCTCTTGCTGAGCCTTCCAGGGTGTTCAACAACCCAGTAAAGGTCCCTAAATGGACTCTTCTTTCAGCTCCAGAACTCGAAGAGTTCTTTCCTTTGTGCATGTCTGCACACTTCCTTGACGCCCTCCTGGCAGAGTATCTTCTCCACAGAACGTTCAACAGTTCTGTCTTTTTCTTTCTGTGCACTCCTTGCACTGGCTCAATGCCCACTTGGCAGAGCTTCACAGAATCCTCAGTGATTCCATATTTCTTCTTCAAACTCCCAGTAGAGTTCTTCTTCCTCAATGCACCACTGTGCACACGCTCAATGCCCACTTGGAAAATCTCTACAGAATTCACAGCAGAATTCTTTCTGCAACTGTGTTTCTCATACATAGCCTTGCCTCCAAGGTATTCAGTAACCTTGAGGTATTTTTCCTCTAAGTTGTTGATCCCAGCTCCTGTTCCGCAGCACATCTTTGTCTGACTCCGTAGAGTTCAGAAGTGCATCCTCTATGCACGGCTCTCAGAACCCGCAACATCCTGTCACACCCTCCTGGTGTGAAGCCTCAAAGACCTTCACCTGAAATCAAACCAACCCTACAAACGCACAACTACAACATACATTCACAAAACATGGAGAACACTCACAGACATCCATTCAACACAGAGTATGTGCAGGAAAAACTGCTATTTGTATTAAATGGACAAAATGCCTGAAATTACAAAGTGTTTTGAGTGCAGCCTGTAACAAGGTATCAACTCCTCTCTTCTCTATGCTAGCTCTACTCTTCCCTAGCTCTCTCTCTCAAAATGAGATCTAAAAATCTCTTTTACCTGAGGGCTCAATCGAGCGCTTCCCTCCAAGTCTACATACTCTATTCAATTACAATAAATGGTTGTCTATTCCAACATCTGGATCTAGATCTCAGTCGATCTGGCATTAAATCCGATCTACCTAACGCCTGCACAAAGGCACGGCTTCTATGGCTCACTAGCCTAAACACATTTAATTACATTGAATTCAAATTCAAATGAGGTTGTGCCTCTCTTTCAGCATCTGAATGCGTGCATGCTGACGTGGCTGGTTGGCTGGCTGGCTGACGTGGAGATATGCTCTTACATAAAACTCCTCAGCTGCAAAATCATGAGCTCCTGCTCATGCGCTTCCCCTCTAAGCGGTTGGAATCCTCCTGGATCCCAAATCATCCTTTGGAGTTGTTCATCTGCTCCCTTTTGCTGTTGCTTCTGTGCTACTGTTGCTGCTGCTTCTCTTCTGCTCAGCCTCTCCTCGCTGGTAGTCTCTGCTAATCGGATCATCAGCTCCATGATCTCCTTGATCACTGCATCTAGCTGCTCCAGTGGCTGGCTCTGTTCATGCAGTCTCCTTCGCTACAAAAAATTCTGGCACATGAGAAGATCACCATGATCTCCCATGCCTCCTTCATCGATTTCCAACCTCACCTGTTGGATGTGCATGCTCTGCACTTTTACCCTCTCTTCCAGGGCTTCAATTTGTTCCCTCAGATTAGCAAAGAAAATGTTGTCTACCCCTTCTTTTTCTGCTGCAAACTCCCCTGTTGCAGTCTTTTCAGCTCCCTGGCTGAAAATGTTGATCCATTCCTCAGAATGCTCATCATCCTCTTCTGCTTCCTTTGCTGTCAGCTTCAGTGCTACAGCTTCACCTTCAGATTCCTGGCTGAATATGTTGAGACATTCCTCCGAATGCTCATTTTCTTCATTTGCTTGGGCAGCTTCCAAAGTCTGCTCCAATCCCTCTTTTTTTCTGACAGTCATCGTCGGCTGTGACTATTCTTCTATTGTTGTTGTACCTACAACACAAATTTCTGCCTCCCCTTGGGAAAATGGTAGGAATACTCCAATTCCTCCAATCATCAGAATATTATCCTGATCTTCCTCCTCTGTCAGCTGCACATGATGATCTAAATCCACCTCTGGATTTATGAGACCCTCAGACAGTCTCATCTACTCTATCAGCTCCTCCGGCTGATCAAAATTCACCTGCTCATCCCTGCCCACCTGGCAATATGGGATGCTTCCCCTGCGCTCCTGGCAGACTATGAGATCA
This sequence comes from Picea sitchensis, assembly GCA_010110895.2. Taxonomy (NCBI): domain Eukaryota; kingdom Viridiplantae; phylum Streptophyta; class Pinopsida; order Pinales; family Pinaceae; genus Picea; species Picea sitchensis. The sequence goes on along the minus strand of SNQJ01S0105804.1, from coordinate 19,301 downwards.
ACCGATCCCACCTTCATCAGCAACCCTTGCTGAATTGAACTCTCCTCCGAGTCCATGAGACTTTCAGCTAGTCCCGCATTCTCATCTCTGCCCACCTGGCAGTCCAGAATGCTTCTGCTACTCTCCTGGTAGTCTTCGAGATCCCGTAGCGACCTCTTATCATTGCCCTCCTGGAAAATTGAAACTCCTTGACCGTTCTCCTGATAGTCCATGAGATCCCGCAGTGATCTCAATTCATTGCCCTCCTGGCAATTTGAAATTCCCTGACTGTCCTTCTAACAGTCCATGAGATCCCGCAGTGATCTCGAATCATTGCCCACCTGGCAATTGGGAATTTCCTCTCTTCCCTCCTGGCAGCTCTTGAGATCCTCAACTGATCCCCATTCAAATTCTTCATCATCGAGACCTCTCCCAGTCTCTGGTTTACAGACACAAATCACCTTTTCCTCTGTGGCCTTGAGGGTTTCAGCATACCTCAACCATCTCTTTAGCAGCCTGCGTTGCCCACTGACCATCAACTCCTTGACTGGCCATCTCACTTTTGCCTTCTTCATGGGCCACTCATACACCCATCTCGGCTTTTTATTCTGCCGCATCCGCAGTTCCAACTCCTCCATATTTTCCCTGATATCGGCAAGTTATTTCAATCTTTCAGTTGGGCTCATCAGCTTTGGCTTCTTCCGTTCAACAGACCTATGGCCTTCAGTAGCCATGCTGTTGTTCCTGTCTACTCTCCTAGAAAACCTGTTGTTATCACTCTGCATCTTGAGTGTGTCTAGCTTCATTCTCCTACAATCTCCCTGACTGTCTATGGATTGTTTCCTACCTGCAAACAAGTCCTTACAGATTTCTCAACAACTCTGTCTTCTTCGACCTTCTCTCCTCTGTTTGAAATATACAAACATAGTTCCTGCTCTGATACCACTTGACGTGTATCAAAGTGTTCCTTCTTTCTTGCTCCTCTTGCCTGAAATATACAGACAAGAATCTGCTCTAATACCACTTGACGCAGGCGCAAACTACCTACACCTACAACTCCTCGCCCGCTCATAGGATCGTTCAAAATATCATACAAGCCGAATTAGCTCCTTGGATTCCCAATGGAATCCCTACTAACACCCGATCCACAGGTCCTGCTATCCCCGCACGGTCTTCTGCACTTTACCATGACTTTTCCCCGACTCAATATCGGGGTTCGGGGTTTCGAGCTTCCCACTGTCGAGAGTCATTGTACTCTTCAATCCTCGATCACCGATGAGCTCCCTGCCCGGCCTTAGCCTTTCTGGCTAGGCTCTCTAGTCCATGTGACTAGTCCTTATAAGACCGCAGCCTTATCCTTTCCTGTCGGGGTTTTGGGCTTCAAAATCCCGATAACTCTCTTCTACCCTTAGCCCCTCCTGGCTAGGCTCTGGTCCATGTGACCTCCCCCTATATGACCGCAGTCATACATATCTGTTGGGGTTTCGGGGTTTTCGATGTAAATATACATGCGCCCCTTGGACTCGCGATTCTCCGATCCCTGATTCTCCGATGGCTCACGGTCGTTGACCTGTCAATGGTCCTTTCACCCGTCGCGAAAATCTGCCACCTGTCCTCCTCGCCGACTCCTGTGTGGCCCACACGCTCCTATGCCTTATCAGGAAATCGCGTTTCGCGATTCTAAAATGAACAAACCCTTTGCTCCCGGGATCTCTGATATCCCGATTCCCGATGAACCAAACTCCAATGGGTGGCTTCCTTGTCGACCCTTTTTCTGATGGCATCGATTGCTCCACGCGTCCCTTCCAGATGGAAGGTCTCGATTCCTCCAGGATTTCGAGACTTTCGATGTCCGAATTTTCTTGTCCTCAGGAACTCCGATTTCCTGATGACTGTTATGCTGACGATCGCTCGATCTCCGCCACGTGTCTCCCTGAACGGACGACCCAGATTATGCCGGGGTTTTTCAACCTAGATTTTCCTGACCTCTTGTTCACGGGAATGCTGATTTCCTGATGCACCAAAGTACTGACGGGCACTCGATCTCTACCATGTGTCTCTACTAACGGACGGTCCAAATCGCTTCGGTGTTTCGAGACTTGGAATGTCTCGATTCTCTTGCCCTCGAGAATCCCAATTTCCCGATGGCTAATATCTCGACTGCTAAGCCTCGTGCAGCTCCTGTCCAACTGACGACTGATGGGATTTTTGCTCCAGATCTGATGGCCCAGATCCTTTATCCTTGTGCGCTCTTTCCAAAGGCTAAACTCCGCGCATCTCCCCTCGATCCAACGACTGACAAGATTTCTATGTGAACATCTGACGGTCCACAACCTCCTCCTTCTATGCACTTCTATGGACGTGGAAACCAACGATCCAGATTTCTGTTCCAACCGATTCGACGGCTGCTATTGCTCCCTCCTGAGCTCCCTGCGCACCTTCTTCCCAGACTTGGAAGAAATATAATTTTCTCACGGGCCTCAACCTTTGTTTCACTTCCTTCTCGGTGGGCTCTTCGACTCTGAGCTCCTTGACTGCGTATGTAAAAACGCAATTCCTCCTGAGCTTTCACTCTCAAATCCTCAAAGGATTCCTTGACTTCTGCGTTCCTTGCAGAGTCTCCTCATGCACGCACTGGTGCTATCTCTTCTAAGCTTCCACAAACACTCAGATCCCTTGGGGAATTTTGTCCTTCTTCTCCCTCAGATGGAGAATGTAATGCCCTCTTGGCTATCTTCTGCTCACGCTATCTCTTGCTGAGCCTTCCAGGGTGTTCAACAACCCAGTAAAGGTCCCTAAATGGACTCTTCTTTCAGCTCCATAACTCGAAGAGTTCTTTCCTTTGTGCCTGTCTGCACACTTCCTCGACGCCCTCTTAGTGGAGTATCTTCTCCACAGAACGTTCAACAGTTCTGTCTTTTTCCTTCTGTGCACTCCTTGCACTGGCTCAATGCCCACTTGGTAGATCTTCTCAGAATCCTCAGTGATTCCATATTTCTTCTTCAAAATCTCAGTAGAGTTCTTGTTCCTCAATGCACCACTGTGCACACGCTCAATGCCCACTTGGCAAATCTCTATAGAATTCACAGCATAATTCTATCTGCAACTGTGTTTCTCATACACAGCCTTGCCTCCAAGGTATTCAATAACCTTGAGGTCTTTTTCCTTTGAGTTGTTGATCCAAACTCCTGTGTCGCAGCACATCTTTGTCTGACTCCACATAGTTCAGAAGTGCATCCTCTATGCACGGCTCTCAGAACCCGCAACGTCCTGTCACACCCTCCTGGTGTGAAGCCTCAAAGACCTTCACCTGAAATCAAACCAACCCTGCAAATTCACAACTACAGCATACATTCACAAAACATGGAGAAAACTCACAGACATCCATTCAACATAGATTATGTGCAGGAAAAACTGCTATTTGTATTAAATGGGCAAAATGCCTGAAATTACAAAGTGTTCTGAGCATGGCTTGTAACAAGGTCTCAGCTCCTCTCTTCTCTATTCTAGCTCTACTCTTCCCTAGCTCTCTCTCTCAAAATGAGATCTAAAAATCTCTTTTACTTGAGGGCTCAATCGAGCGCTTCCCTCCAGGTCTACCTACTCTATTCAATTACAATAAATGGTTGTCTAGTCCAGCATCTGGATCTAGATCTCAGCCGATCTAGCATTAAAGCCGATCTACCTAATGCCTGCACAAAGGCATGGCTTCTATGGATCACCAGCCTAAACACATTTAATTACATTGAATTCAAATTCAAACGAGGTTGCGCCTCTCTTTCAGCATCTGAATTCGTGCACGCTGATGTGGCTGGCTGGCTAACGTGGAGAGATCGTCCTGCATCATTATCTTAGCCTCGTGTTGATAATGTTGTTGTTTCAGCCTCGTGTTGTTATCGATGATGTTGTATCATCCTCATGTTGTTGTTGATGATGTTGTATTGGCCTTGTGTTGTTGATGATGTTGTTGTATTAACCTCATGTTGATGATGATGGTGTTGGTTATATTGTTGTCTTAGTGTTATGCTAATTGATGTTGATGTAGATGATGATCATGATGCTACTCCATCTCCATGTTGTGAACGATGATGTTATTGATGATGAGAAAAACTTTCGATGATTTGTAGATATGCCATTCAGTGTTTCAGATGTTGATGAGATTGTTTCCCTCTCTCTCTCATGATGATGTTGTATTGGGTTATGTCAGTAGAATACCCTTCTCATTAAGGGGGAGTGTTGAAATATTGTAACTTCGAAGAATATTCTAATTATATTTAAGTTATTATCTTATAGATCAAATCCCCTTTTTTGGATTGATCATGTTGGGTCTTGTATATGACCAAATCCCCTTTTGTGGATTTTTCAAACCATAGTTTTATGGTGGTGTTTGTAAAGTCGTCCCCTAGGGTTTAATAAAGTGGTTTTAACCACTATTGGAAGAATTCAGCTCTACTTGATGAAGAGACATAACCCTAGTGCCTCCTCAACTAGTATTTATAAGTGAGGAGGATGCCTCATTTGTTCACTCACTCACTCACACTTCTAGTGCGCATCTTTTGAAGTTAGTTGCAGTTGCAAGAAGAAGGAGAGAGAGGCGCATGCTCAATTCTAGTCTTTTTTTGGTGGTTTTGTCTTAAGTCTTGGCATTGTATTGGCAATCTATTATTGAAAAAAAAATTGTTGGGTTTTCTCCCCCATGAGAGTTTCCCGTGATAAAATGGTGTGTACCTTGTGATTTTGTTTCTTTCATTGATCCTACTTATGTTGTTATGCTCTAATAAATTGAAAATAACTTAATAAAAACTCTAAATTTAACAGGCCACGTCACCCAATCTCAAATTTTGTCACTCTGAAACCAATCTATAACATTCTCATTACCAAATTGCTTTTGATACCAAACTACAACATCATCCAGCTTACTATTGAACAAAGCTAATCCAAAATTCACTGCGCAGATTCTACTCTAAACACAATTTTGTGCAGTATCACTTGAAGTAACGTGCTCAACCTCAAGTCAAGTCATGCCACACTAGCTTTCTTTTGTTTACATAACTTAAAACATAGTGGAAGTAATACAATACAATTGCACACAAGCATATTGAACACACAACACTATTGTGTGTGCAACCATTATGGCATCATTACCAAATCTCTCCTACTTGTATGCAATGATTTCTTCCCTATGCGCACAAGTAAACCCAACCTCTGATGCACACAAAGTATTCTTTGCACACATGGCAATTTAAACCTCTTCTTGAAGACTCATAACCCAAAATCATAAGGTTAACATAACATTAAACTAACAATAATTGTCATACTCAAGCACAACTATAATAATCAATATCCACACCACACTTACATGTGAAAACAACAATATACAAAATAACAACAATTACTTATATGCAACAACATACAAGAATAAAATCCATGTTAAACATAGATAATTAAGCACACAGTAAATGAGACAAGCACATAAAGACATTTATCTTTTATGAAAATTCACCAACTGCGTGCAGAACTCATAAGTTCCTCCTAGCCATAGACTTTGTTACTCATATACTTTCAACAACAGGTCACCCCCTGTAACACCCATGTTTCCCCAGTTTGTAAATATGACTATATGGGCAAGAGACTATGGAAAACTCAATATGTGTGAATGTTTGATTTGATGGACCTTTGCATAAAAGGTCAATGAATGTAAATTATGTTATTTACTAGAGAATGGATAAGTGTTGCATGACCGTTGGAAGGGGGGTGTGCTAAGAGAGACCACAAATGCTATGAAAGAGATGATGAAGGGGACCAGGAATGGTTGCATTAACCTCCACCAAACCAGTACTTTGTTGGATTTAATTGCTCAGGATCAAAACAACCCTCTGACCCAAGAATGAATTACAGTCATACTGGTAGGTGGGAAGACCTCCTCAAGAGTTAATGAGGGGATGGGGCAGACCGCCCATCCGTAAGGCTTCCAGACCTGACAACGGACTAGGAATTATGGACACACACAATCTTGTTGAGGAAGGAAAGAATGGAAGGTGTGGTGGGAAGAGTGCAGAGACGAGAGATTGAGCTCTCGGGTTTGAGGAAGAACTGTGAAAAGAGTGTGTTCTAATCACACGAAACAGAGACTGAATCGAGAGAAGGAGAGTGGTCTTTGTCCCTATCTATGATTGAGTCAGGAGAAGGAGAGTAACCTTCATCCCTATCTATTTTTTTGCCAGGAGAAGATGAGTAATATTCGTCCCTAACTTTCGTTGAGCCGAAAGAAAAGATTCAATCTCAAAGCATCGTGATCTAGCTCGGAGGTGGCCAGTGGTAAATCCATTAAGAGTGACTGAGCCTATGGTTGGGTGGAAATGGGCACCCCTTTTAGCAATCGCATCACGTCTTCTAGTTCTGATAAGTGTTTTCATTCTTTGTGCTTTGAAATGGAATAATGAATGATTGCATGTATGTATACATTTAAGATTGGCCTTTGTATTGACTGATCGAGTGATGTGTATGTATTTATCTCCTTGAGGAATTATTCTTCTGCTTGATTTTCCATATGTTCCATTTTAAACCTCGAAGATGTTTTCCCCAAGGAGTTACCTCACCATTCCAAAGTCGGAGTAAGCCTCTTGGCACCGCTATCGTCTCAATAATTCCAAGAGATTACCTACCCTGTTTCAAAACTTAAAGTTCTAGGAGTTAGGAAGGTGTTTCCTTAAAACCAGTAGTCTAAGATACCTTAGGCTTGCACCCACAGGCTTAACTAAAACTCGGCTAAGAGATATCTTATAGATTGAGATTCACCAGAGGGTCCATATGACCATGGTCTAGGAACCCTACACAAAGTCCGAAAGGAGCTACCTCTTGACGGCTTCGTAGCTTTGGGAGCTCGAAGCCCTGGGATGTCAAACTTCATAACTTTCAAAAATACCTGAATGTCGAATTCGCGAAAGGTTTTGAGTCATTGATATGGGGAGTCAGTTGGGGCCCCTTCTCGACCGTTCAATCATCTAGTGGAAGGTTTCGCATATGGTACTTCGGCGAAGTTCCACTTTGGGAGAATGGAGATGCTTTAGCATCAAACTCCCTGAACGTCGAAGTTACAAAGTGAAGGAGAGCTGTAGATTTGGTGGAGCTCATTAGGAGCCCTACCTACCATCTGGTCATCCAGGAGGAGGGACTCGCACAAGGTACTTCGATGAATTCCCACTTCGGGAAAATGGAGTGGCAGTGGAGCCAAAAATCCCGAAGGTCGAACTCGCAAAGTAAGTTGGACCGTAGATCTAGGGATCCTTCGGGTCATATCCTAGCCGTCGAATTTACGATGTAAACAGCCTGGCACTGAACAACTTCAGGAGAAAGGAGGAGTTTGCATCGCAAAACTCTCAAACGTTGAATCCCAAAGTGACAAGAGTCATCGATTTGAGGATGCTTCGAGACTTATCCTAGCCGCTAGATCTAGATTGTGGTCAACCTGGTGTTGACCAACTTCAGGAGAAAAGAAGATTCTTCATCGCCAAACTCTTGAACGTCGAACTCCTGAAGTAACAAGAGTCATAGATCTATGGGTCTACGTGTCCAGAGCTCAACCGTAAGATTTGAGCGATGTTATAAGGTTGTCAGTCTAGAGTGGCGTGGCATAGTGACGTCACCTAGGGTGACATGGACCATAGTAAACATGCCATGTGTCACCTAGATTCATGCATATCATATACCCTATAGGCCCATTGGAATGTGACATGTGTCGCCTCTATCCCCTTAAACGTGTCAGTCCCCGGCATGAGCCCTCCTAGCCAAAGTGGTTGGTGAAGTGAGAATCACTCTGAGAGTTCGGGACTTCGGACTACGGAGGAACCGGGGTATAGTATTGTAGGGATTCCATCATAGTTGTTGAGGTCGGGGAACACATGGCACCAAATCTTGTACTCTAGAGGTTTAACACACTCGAAGGAAGCAGGCGTAAAAGTTTGAAGACCCCTGAATTCACGAGGAGATGAAGGTGATCTGAACCATTCCCAAATCGGGATGTGTGTCAGTATATAATTAATTCTAGAGGAGAGTAACTCCAGAGGATTTGAATCTTGGTGCTTTGAAAATCCCTGAATCCTAGAGTAACGGAGAGGATCTCAATTGTCCATCATTTAGGGATGAGTGGTGGGTGATCTGTTACTTCGGAGGATAGCCCCTTTGGAGAAAAAGTGGAACAAGAGTTCCCGAAGGCCCGGAGCCCAGAGTTCATCCAAGCCGTCAATATCAGAGGACAAGTGTCAGAAGATCTATCACTCCGGAGGAAGGCTCATTGCAAGAGTTGAGAACTCTCAAAGGCTGAAGCATCGAAGTTCATCGTAATTGTTAGTAGTGGAGGATTTGTGTCAGAAGATCTGTTACTCTGGAAGGATTTCACTACGGAGATTTGCATGTGTGAAGACTTGGGAACTGTCAAAACCTGGAGTCCCAAAGTGAATCAGATCTGTCGATTTTCTGAGGACACATGGCGTCAGATTGTGAACTTCAGAGATTTTCCACTCTGGAGGATTCGCGTGGTGATTGTTCAGAATTTCCCGAACTCTTGAAGCCCAAAGTCCCGAAGTGAATCAGAGTTGTCGATTCTCTGAGGACACGTGGCGTCATATTATGAACTTTGGATATTTACCACTCCGGAGGATTCGTGTGGTGGTTGTTCACAATTTCCCAAATTGTTGAAGCCCAAAGTCTCGAAGTGAATCCGAGTCGTCGATTCTCTAAGGACATTGTTGAGTGAAATCTATGTCGTATAAATTTCTCAACGATTTAATGTCAACCAGGAGCTCATAAGCTTAGAGGCACAACACAATATGTGTGATGATTTGAAGTTGTCTATCCTAAACTACTAAAGCAAAGAACATAAACATAAAATAACATGAATATACAAATGACAAATTTTACCTACTATATACAACACATAGGTTTACTGGCATCAGTGCATGGGGGCCCTTCCATCCTTCAGTAAGTACACCATAATCTTAACACGAGATAGAGATCAAAATGGAAGCATGTCTTGTATTCAAAAGAATATGACTACATATTCATTCCAATATAAGATCTCCCCTCTACTAACCTCAAGAACCAACCTATCAATTCAAAACATGAGCATTTCCCAAACTTCACACCCCTTTTGAAAGGAGAAGGCTCTCCTATTTATACAAGAACATAAGAAGCTACCCCATTAATGGGGATCCACTATTCTCTCCCTAGATCCATAAAAATATCATATAGTTACAACCAAATAGCTAATGATGAGACACATATCCTCTTTGACCTTTATCCAAATCTTCTTCCATATCTTGAAGGGAATTCGAATTTGAGTATTGGAGGCCACATAAGAGTGTCTTGGAAGCTTCCAAATCACCTACACATGTCACCAAACTCATTCTAATTGTTAGGTATAAGTATAAGTATATTATTTTCTAAAGTTTAACCACAAATCCACTTAAAAATGTTAAGAATTAATAAACTTTGGAAAAGCATAGTTATAACCCAATGATGAGATAAATGTAATGATGTGGAGGTGGAATGAAGGTGACATGAAGGTAATATGGAAGTAATATGAAGGTATTGGTGAATAATGGAGTGAGAATAGGGACTATTTTGAGGCCCAACAGACACGTGGCATTGGATTGTGAACTTTGGATATTTGCCACTCTGGAGGATTCGCATGGTGGTTGTTCGGAATTTCCCAAAGTGTCAAAGCCAAAAATTATTGTGGTTTGTTGATCTTAAAGGAGAAGCATGCACCATTGATTAGCAAGGGGACACATGGAAGGCAGAGGTCCATCCTGTTAGAAAGCCACTTCGGAGGATTTGTGGAGTGTTCATGCAGATTCGGTCGAAGCCTAAATTTCTGAAGGAGGAGACTGGGTTGTAGATCTCAGTGAGTAACAAGGACCGTTGATCATGTTTGTGTGGTTCTAGAGGATTGTGCCTCCGAAATAATTTGTCATGGCATGAGGCGAGAACGCCCGCCGAACATTGGGAAGCCATAACTTGCAATCCAAATCTCAGATTTGAGCCTGGTATGAGTCATTAGAATGCTACGGGTAAGTAAAAGAGGATGAAGACCTCAGACAGAGGATTTGAGATGTTAAGGAGAGTGAAATTTTGATTCCCCATCCCTAGGAAATATACTCAGGGGTCGGGTGTGTTATAAATTAGTATCAGATCATGGTTACAACACTTGGACTGCTTGGACTCATGGACAAGTTGCGTAAAAACCACATGTTTAAAGTAATTTAAGGGTGACACCCTTTCTTACCTCTTTCCTAAAGAGTCTGGTTAAACTTTTGTTGAAGAAAAGAATGAAATTGTCTATTGTGTGTGTATTTAAGAAATATGAATTATGTGTTGTTCGTAAACTAATAGACTGTTTCCTAACAATAATTGTTTTTTCAGCACTCAAGTAGTCGATAAATCATGATAAACTCCAAGTATAAAGGATGGTGACGTGCCATGAAGTGGGGGATGTCTCCCACAATAGAGATGAAGAATATGACGAAAGGAGGGAGAAGGAAACCCCTCTGGATTTGGCTAAAACTGTAAGGATCCTCATGGCCGAATTACAAAGTTGCAACACCAACAACGAGAGATTGATAAAGGAGAAAGAAAAAAAAATGGAAATTAATGCAGTCTTGCTACAAAGCTTATCTAACATATAGAGGAAACTACAACCTGGACCCACAACCAGTCATGTGGACCGATGACATACGAAGAGAAGTCAAATTCCACCTGAAATATGAAAATGTGGTCCCATAAGTGGCCACACTAGGAGAAGTACTTTGAGGAAGGCCTAACCTGGAGGCAAGGGACACTCATCGGGAGAGTCCTCTAGAAAGGAAATTGGCAACTCTAAGGGATATTCTAGTAGCAAAGCTAACTCATATTCTCAAAGGAAAGGAAAGAAGTGAAAGCATTCTAAAATTCATGATCTTGAAGAGTTCAAGAAAGCCAAACCACCCTCTTTCAATGGAAAGATGTAGAAAGGGGAAGAGACAGAAGCTTGGCTGCTTGGTTTAAAGAAGTACTTCAGATTCCATGACTACTCTGAAAACTCGAAGGCTCGAATAGCCATCTTCAACCTGAAAGGAAAGGCTTCCATTTGGCGAGAAGACCTTAGGAATGTGAAAGGAATCCATGAGAAGGACTTTTCATGGAAATAGTTTAAGAAAAACTTCAAGAAGAAGAGTAGTTCGGGATTCAAGAAGAAGGGGTTTAAATCCTCAAGATTTAAGAACTATGGGAAGAACTATAGGATGATCCTTCCTACTAAAAGTGTGTATCAATAGAATTTCCCTTCCCAGAGTGGAAATAAACCTTTTGGAGCAACCTCAGGAAAGATTGATAACCCAAAACGAGAACCCTTGAAATGTTGGGGTTGTGGATAAGAACATCTGCTGAGATATTTCCCACACAAAGAACAAAACAGTAGGAAAGTCTAGAACATCCAAGAATCTACCACAGTCAATGTTGTGGCTAGGAGCATGCCACGGATTTATGCATCCTTGGATAATAAACAAGCCAACCACCGAGCCTCAGTGGTGGATACGGAAGGTATGATAGCCAACCGTCTAGTTTCTATTTTAATTGAACTTGGTTCTAATTTGAGTTATGTGGCCCCTCAGACTATTGATGTTAGAGTTTAAGATATTATTAGGTTTCTTTTCAATTTACTAGATAACCATAGCATAGATAGGATAATTGAGAAAAACACAATCGCAAGATACACAACATTTATCCTGGGAAACCTTCATGGGGAAGAAATCCCAACAAAAACTTCCTTAATATAGATAGCCAATACAATGCCAAAAGAATAAACCAAACACTACATAAATTCCTCTCCCAAGTGATGTGCCTCTCTCTCTTCCTTCTTCTCCAACTGCAGTTCCAGACTTGTGCTCTAGATGATCGAAATGAGTGAGTGAACAAATGAGGCACTGGCCTCTCTTATTTATACAATCTAGTAGGTGTTGAATTGAGGTGTATTTTCACTAGTAGGGCCGACTTCTCATTTTGGGTGGTTATAACCACTTTAATTAATTATGGGGGCCGACTTCTCATTATGCATATTACAATTAGGGTTTGACCAATCCACAAAAGGGGATTTGGTCATTTACAATGCCCGACATGATCAATCCATAAAAGGGGATTGATCTAATGAATAATACATCAATAATAAAATAGAATACTCTTTGCAGTTACAATATTTCAACACTCCCCCTTAACAAGAAGGGTATTCTACAACAAC
>SNQJ01S0105803.1:6552-30033 GCA_010110895.2 Picea sitchensis | reverse complement strand
GCAAAACATCTTTGCCAAAACAGATATGATCTGAAAACTGTCCTTCAAATCGGATGAATTGCAGATGGCTTATGGTTATGAAGCATCAATTGCCCAAAGCATGAAACAGTTCATAAATGTACAGAAATATATTGATAAGAGAAATTGTTTTTTATAATGTAGAGATCCAGTCAAAGCTTTGTATCGAAGTAAGTCGCCCATCGAGATAATGATATTTATCATATACAAAATATCTGAGTGCAGATGGCAGAAAATGCAGTCGGCCTAAGAATAGATATTTTGAGGAAACACCAAAAGTTAGGATAAGGATAATGTGAAGCTTATCTCTACATCCCTGGGTAGGGCGGCTTTGTTGTGTTGTTATCTAATGATGTGCTAAGGGATCTCAGGCTGCCTTTTCATATTTGTCTTTGTGCATGGTGCACTTGAAATTGATTCAATTATTGAAAATTTTACAGCTACTACTTCAAGGAGCTCTGTATATATATGGTTACTTTCTATGACAGCATCTCATGATAGCAAAGGTAAGTTTACTATAATGGAGGCTAATGCAATTGAGATCCTCACAGAGAGAATTTCACAATTTTTCTCTCAAGTTGTGCAGACTGACACTGAAGAAAATGGTAGTATATGGGTATGTTCTCTCTTATTGGCAATTCTATTTCAAGATAGGGATATAATTCGTGAACCTACAACAATGCGAGCCATCCCTGCACTTGCAACTTTACTGAAATCTGAAGAAACTGCAAACAAATAGTTTGTTGCACAAGCGCTAGCTAGTCTGGTCTGTAATGGCAGCAGAGGTACATTGCTTGCTGTAGCTAATTCTGGTGCTGCTGGTGGACTTATACCTTTACTTGGTTGTGCTGAAGCAGATGCCTTAAAACTTATAGAACTGTCTGGGGAATTCTCGCTGGTACACAATCCAGACCAAGGAGCTCTGGAGCAATTGTTCAGAGTTGATGATATCAACAAGCTGGGGCTATAGAAGCCTTGACAAAGTATCTCTTTCTTGGTCCTCAAGATGCTATAGAAGAAGCACTAGCAGAGTTACTAAGGATTCTTTTTAAGTAGTCCTGAGATACAACGACATGAATTTGTTGTTGGAGCTGTCAATCAGCTGGTTGCAGTATTATGCTTGGGTACTAGGGGATCAAGATACAGTGCAGCAAGAGCTTTGGAAGGTCTTTTTACAGTAGACCACATTATTGAAAATCCTTCAACAACGCTTGCATTTGTGTGATGTTGAAGACATGTTGAACAGGAATAAAGGCAGATGTAAAAGTCTCATTAGACTTGGGCTTTGCACTTTCACGATAATCAGGTTATAGTTGCATGCTTTGGATAGTTTTATACATATGCTCTTATCACAAGTGGCATTGAACATTGACTGTGATTTTTATTTTGTATAGTAATAATTTGTTTGCCTTTTGCATTTCCTTTTGTTGTATTATAGAAATAAAACAAAAACACGAAAAATTATAAAATCTATAAAAATTATAAAACTCAAAACATTGCAAATGGATCTTCCCACTTCCTGGAACATTATTGGAATTATGTTTTTGTATTTAACGTTAATTCCTTGAGTTACTCGAAATAGGTTTTGACAAAGGAGGTTGCCCACGGCAATAGGTAAAAGACACATTTCATTTTTTTGTTGGCATTTTTACTCATTCCTGCATTTTATGTTTTTCAATGATCTCACTATTTCGCTGCAGGTTTAGTACTAACATTTTACAGGTTCAAAGATGATTGCATTTGCTCATTGCTGTGATTTTTTAAGAATCACAAACTTTTGACAAACATGCTTTGATCAACAGCTTGATGGAGTTGTTACTCATCATAAACATCATGACGCTCGCTGTTACACAAAAACCCTTCATAACCGATTTGCGTCATGCATGTTTATCCCTATTTTTCCTTCAACGCACATTAGTCATCCATGTCTGAAGCTTATCTGCCATTGCCTTATCCTTCACGACTTCATGTACGCCTATTTCTCTGAATCGCATACATTCCTTTCAGTTCATTGATTTCTTTTTCTTCTTACCATTTACGGTTCACCCTTTTGAATAAAACCATTCAGTTCCCGTTCCATGATTACATTCCCTTGTTTCCTCGCCATGCTGATACACATTGTTTGCTCGTGAGTTCTTTCCATTGATAGTCCTACCAAATCTTTTTGTACAAATTCACGTTGGTGATGTTATAAGGATTCCTTAAGGCCCACCTTTCAACAAGTCTTGCCCCATCGACCTCAACACCTTATGCAGGATATATAGACTAGAGTCCATTTTGAGTACACGGAGGCTTGCATGCCTTAATGGAAAGTTCTCGTGAAAATCATGGGAATACATCAATGTCCCACATGATAAATCGGATCTTGCAAGTGGATCGACATCAGCTCATCTATTAAGCACTTTGCAAGATGTACTCGAATACTGCCAACTCAGTGACATCAATGGTGAGTTGCCTAGCATTGGTTAACGACATTCATCGATGGTAATCCAATGATTTCTTTCATGCTTCGACATCGACACATTTATTAGCATGATTAGGATTGTACCATCAGGTTTAGTAGTGGTTGAATACTATACACTTTTTCATGACTTTATCAGCAGTTACAGCAGCATGTTTTCAGATCTATGAGAGCACGACGGTTCCACATTTCCATACTTTCTCCTTTCCATGATTCCTTCGGCACCGGTTGATTCCTCCACTACATTCGATTGGCCCGGTGGCGATGCGTTGTAGTTCGGTAGTTGTTGACAACGGTCTACGTTATGGCGATTCGCGGTAGATGCTTTACTTCGATGCCGATCCTGCTTCCGCATGATCCTGGCCGGACCATCTTTCGTATTTAACAACGCTACCATTCACAATACATCTTCATGATCCTGCACCAGTGGCACCTTCCATATTCTACCGGTCGTAGTCACATATTCTTTACTCCAGCAGTTCCAGCATTACAATAGTTGCAACTACAGTACCAGTCACAATTTCATGATCCAGTGACATCATACCTACATTCCTATTACATGGATTCATCTACATTTTGAGTGAGGAGTAGAGGTAATGTTGTTTTCTAAGCTTTAATCATGAGGAAATTCCTTCTATCTTGACTTGAATATTTTGGAAAATTACCTTGCCACACTTCATTTCCTTTTCCTTCCATGACCCACACTAAGTTGCATGAGGGCATACTGTAGATTCCGTCAGGGGGACTATATTCATAACCACCACATTTTTCCACTATCATCATTGAATTTTCATCCCATTTTCACTTTCTCAAAAATTTCTTTTCAATGATCCCACGATGCACCTTACGCATTGATCTACACCTTGGCGCGATTCATAAAGATATAGAAAAGGATTTCTTATACTCGGTGATGATTCTTATGCACATTGATAGCTATCTTTTCTAGGTGAATATAAAGGGTACAATTATTATCATAACAACAAGAAAAATAATGCAAAATGAATGTTGTTAACACAAAACCAACATTCTTATATTCATTGTTGTTACACAGAACCAACCATGGGAAAATGTCATTTGTTATTGGAAAAGCTAAAATATGGGAAAATTATTATCGTAACAACAAGAGAAAAATACTTGAAATGAATGTTGTTAACACAAAGGAACCAATTATTCTTATATTCATGGTTGTTACACAAGAATATTCATAGGAAATTCTAAAATTCGGTACTCATGAGGTAATTACTCATGTCTCCCACATTATCCTGGAAACATTCATTATTGAAAATACATCATCAATAAAAGCCAAAGTTCGAATGCCAAAAGTTCTTAAGAAGATCATGCATGGTTGCATGAGGACGTACAACAATCTAAGTTGGGGGCATGTTGGGACTCAGAAATGTGGTATTTTCATCCACCTTTCCTTCACTATTCCTTGTTTCGTAGCCATTGTTAAACCTTCGTCATACCATTTCATAAATACATTTGGATTCCACATTATTATTTTTCCACTTTATTTATTCATTTTTAGTATTAAAATTGAATTTATGATTAAATACTAGAAAATATACATGTTTTTGTATATATCTCAATTATGTGTGAGATTTGTAATGTGTAGGAATATGTGGATGATTAATTCAAAGAAACTTCTCGAATATCTCTTCCATCATTCAAAGGAGATAATTATGAAATACCTCTCTTCAGGAGAAGATCATGGAGATTGGTTAGAATATCTTATCTAAGATATATAGAGAGATATGTGTGAGAGTTAAAGGGATCATATCTTGTAATAATGGGAAAGTGGTTGAGGAGTGGTTGAGAGAATGGTGGATCTGCAATTGTAAGAGATGGTTATCTTCTTCATGTATATAAGAGAGTTGCTCTCTCTCTTCATGAGAATTCAATTAATTAATTAAGAGAATTAGGATTCAATGATTAGCTTTTGATGAAGGAAGGGGATTCTTAGCTTTCGTTATTCTTTCATGTTTTGATGAACTTTGACTATTGTAATATGATTTGGGATTGATATATTGTGAGCTCATTGTTGTTAATTCTTCACATGTTGTATTTCCATGGAGCAGTTTCATGCTTTTCTATTTAGTGTTACATGTTGTATTTCCCTTAGGCAATTTCATGCTTTCCTAGTTAGTGTTTCAATGCTTTCTTAGATCAGTTTGATTTCAGCAACATAGATTAGATTAGATTAGTTCTACTTCAGTCTTGCATATACAGTGCGTGTGCTTCGTCAATTTACGTACCCCGGGTTGACAATTAAATAGTTGGGCAAGTACTATAACGACATATATTTCGCCTAACAGTAGGCTTCAGAGAGATAAATAATACTAGATTGTTGTGTGTTTTTCCCTGGATCCACTTTGCATTTTCTCTAGTTGTAGACACCTATGTCTTGTAATCCCTTATTGCTACTTTGGGTGAGACTTCATCTTCTTCGCAGGTGTTTCCGAAAGGGTCGATAGTTAGGGCTTGTTGGTGCACTGTAAGAGTTGAACCCTGGGTCTACCCCTGTGCCAACACGACTCCACTGACCTTTTCCAAGGTGCCACCTTACTCTCAACTTTGTGATATTTCCAAGATATGGGATCATGGATATTAGGTAGCTAGAGAGGTAGCGGGGGGCCCGAAGGGCCCATATTGGAGGCCATTCAATGTAAGGTGGACTAGGTCCATTATAATATTAAATAAAACCCATTATGGTAGTTAGTTACATATAATAAATGTAAGAGAACTTATGCTTCGAGAAGGTTCCTCCTCTAGAATGTTCTTAGGTGGTTGGTTGCACTATATAAATGGGTTCATGCAATTTAATGAGATATGAAGAGAAGTATTGTATTTGGATTTGAAGCTCATTAGCAGGTTTCCCCTCGAAGAGGCAAGTGAACAGGAGCAAATCCTTCCATAATAAGTTCCATTGTATGGTGTTGCCCTACCTCAAGGGTTTTATATAATAAAGTGTGGTTTTTATATATTCTTCTTGGATCTATTCCAGTGTATTTTTTATTTAGGTATTTGGTACTTAACAAATGGTATCATAGCACTTTCCTTGGCAAGAACTGTGGGCAAATTGTTTTTATTTATATTTTTGCATATTCTTTTGGAGAAGAAAAAGGGGGTCGTGACATTCCAGACAAGTTATGTATATTTATGTGTAAAATTTGAAGAAACAATTTGTATATCTGAGTTTCTCTCAGAAAAATACCTAATTTTTTTTGGTCAGAAACGAAGTTCTGGAGGTCAAGATATACACATTTTAAAATCTGCAAATTTTCAGGGTTTTTTTCATGGATGACGATGCAATTTTTTGATTTTTGTAGCACCTGGAGGCCGAAATTGCTAAATAAAATTACCGATATGAGTTTCTCTTTCAAAAATAGTTGATTTCAAAAAACATCACCCAAATCGGAGCTCTGGAAGTGAAGATATCGCTGATTTAAAATCAACCATTTTGGGGGGTTTTCGTGATAGTGACAGGACGACAAAACTCATAATTTTCACAGATTGCTAAGATTGCTACCAAATCAGTGCCATTGGATAGATAATTTTAATATATTTCTTTTGGTATATTATATGTGGTATTTCAAATGGATATTCGACTTCTCGTGGAAATTAGCCAGAAGATTGAAACCCTTGAGCACCATCTTCAACATGGTCTACAAGCTGTCAGTGACAGTTGTCACAATATTCAAAGGACCTTGTATTGCATGCAGGGGAGAGATGTTATGGTAGATATCAGGGATGAATATAATGAAGAAGTATATGCTTTGTATTATTTTTAGGCCGATTGTGATGATTGGTATATGGATAATTGTCATTTTTGGGATGACAACCACTTTCATATTTTATTTGATGACTCTAGTCCACCTTCTGTAGAAAAAATTAATTTGACAAATCCAGAGCTAGTTATGATTACTAGTGTCCAACCTACATATTCTACAATGGTATTGTTCCTTCCAGATTCAACTTTGACATTTCCCCCTATGTGGATGGATATTCTTATTTGGATCTACATGATAGGTGTCAATACTTGGAGCATCATTTCCAGTTGGTTATTGGGTGTCGATACCTTCCACGTAGAGTTCACATGAGCACTTGGACATGGGACCCTAGTTTACAATTAAGGTTGGACTACTTCAGCATGTTGGCTTTCATTTCTCAATGGGACCCTGGTTCTCTAGTCTGGTCCACACTTATCCATGGGACCATGGTATATGGTTGTACACCAAGCATTGAGGACAACACTTTCATAATGGGGATAGAATGTTATGTAACTAGAGAGGTAGTGGGGGGCCTATAATGGAGATTATTCAATGTAAGGTGGACTAGGTCCACCATCATATTAAATACAGCCCATTATGGTAGTTAGTTAGATATAATAAATGTAAGAGTACTTCTACTTCTAGAAGGTTCCTCCTCTAGAATGTTCTTAGGTGGTTAGTTGCACTGTATAAAGGGGATCATGAAATGTAATAAGATATGAAGAGAAGCATTGTATTTGGAGCTGAATCTCATTAGGAGGTTGCCCCCTCGAAGAGGCAAGTGAACAAGAGATGATCCCTTCCATAATAGGATCCATTGTATGGATTTTCCCTACCTCAAGGGTTTTCTATAATAAAGTGTGGTTTTCATATATTCTTCTTGGACCTATTCTGGTGCATTTTTTAGTCAGGTATTTGGTACTTAACAATGGCGCCTTGGGAACAAATGTATCCAACTATTTATTTTGTAAGTTTTCAAGGATACCCACATTGTTTTGATATAAAATGGTTAAAAAACTCTTCAAGATTCAGAGGCCTCCCAATTACTCACATTGTAGAATTCTTGAAGTATATACGTGAGATAGAATTTGAAGGGGAGGATGTTCTAGTAAAATTATTCATACTTTCCCTGCCTTATTTTTTGCAAGATTGGATTAAGGGTTGTTGTGAAGATAAGGGTATATCATCTTTCATAGACCTCATCAGTAGGTTTATTGAGTTTGTGAAACCACAATGCCAAACATATGAATATGCCCTTCAAAATCTCGCAATATCCCTAAAGGATGACGGATTCACCACTAAGATTGTGGACGATCTCAGGGATGTATACCATACTCAATACCATGAAACGTTTGATATAGAAGGAGATATTTATGAAGAAGTTTGTAAACCTCTTGAAGAGGAGTACAATTTTTCCCATGATTCAATAGAATGCAGTAAAGACTTGAATAAAGAAGTGAGTTAAGAGAATGAAGCACTAGTATCCGCTCCTCCGTCCGATGAAGCTCTCCAAGATCCTATCTCTCCTGCACAAGACAAAGAGAATGAGGTGAATCATTTTCCTTTCCCGGTTTTTAATGACACTTTGTTCTATGATTCAAAATGTGAAGAAGTAAAGGAGCTCTTGGAAGAGATAGGTCCTTCATTTTCTTGTGAAGGAGAAAAGATGATTAAAGAGACAAGTCTTGGGGATGATATACTAGATTCGCTTCCATTTGATGAAGTCATCCAAGCCTTTGATGCTCCTGCACAAAAATAAGTGAACACGGTAAATTATTTCCCTTTCCAAGGTTTTGATGATGCTTTATTTTATGATTAGGAAAGTGAAGAAGTATTAGAGGAGCCCTTGGATGCATTAAATCCTTCAAGTTATGATAAATATAGTGACATGGTTGATAATATTGATGAGTTTGTACATGTTGGAAGACGTAAGTGGGATGCGATTACTTCTGATGAGGATCCCATTTATGATATGGAAGGATATCTTCGAATGTTTCTTTTATAACAATTGTATGATGTTACTAATAATTTTGATGTTTGGAAATAAGATGATTATATAATTATAGAAGTTTCGAAAGCACTCACGGATGAACCAGTGCAAATTTGTCTTGATTATTTTTTGTCATACCTTGAGGATTTTGATGAGTATCCCTTTGAGCACTTGGATTTATTCTATGAAGAAGATTATCAACCTTCGTTGTGCTCAAATTTTGATAAAGGTGAGGATGTTTCTTGCCTGAAGTAGGATACTTGTGACAAGGTTGTCCAACTTCCTCTGATTGCTTTACCTTGTTATGTCACTAAGGATGTAGTTGGGGAACATGTCTCTTGTTTCAAGTTTTCTTTCAGGCAAAATTTTTTGAGAATCTAAGGGGAGGTTGAATGCCTTAATAAGTTTATTATCTCAATCTTTCAGCTTTCCCCTGAGAAGTTGTCAGTTTCCCTCTAAGTTCTTGTTAATCCCTTCTTAGACTCCAGGGAGTGATGATGTCCAAGGTGGTCAACCCTTAGACTGTTTGGGCCACCCCTTTGAGTCCTTGACCTCTCACAATCCTTTTCTGAGATGGATTGGTCACTTTTCTAGAAGGGTGACTTGGCATGATTTTGCACCTCCCTCCTGCCTCCATGAGGTAGACTTTACGACTTCCTATGATATAATGCATGCTCTAACTCATGTTTATCTTGTGCTTAACTTGTCATTGTTTTGGTTTATGATGAAGCATAGAGGGAGGTGTTATGATACATTGCTAGCATGGTTTCACTGGTTGTATGCTTATACCTAACATTTGACAGGTAAGTATAGGTGAGTTAGGATAGGTAGGCATTTGCATCCATTGTACACACCATTTCATATCATGTTAGCATAATTGTAGTTTCAATTTCATATTATTTTGTTTCATTATGTATATATGTATGCTCATGATCATACACTAGATCATAGATGCTCTTTATTTGTTTATTATATCATATATGAACAAGGGGTGATATCACCACCCTAGGGATTACTAATATCATTTGTTGATATTTAGTAGGCACAGATCATACCAGAGATGCCGAGGTTATCATGTGCTCTACGGTGAGAACATGTCCCCGAGTTGGAGCCATATGTTATCCCCTAGACTAGGGATAACTAAGGAGATCACGTCTAGAGGCCCACAGGTTCTAGACATGGAGTACTAAGAGAAAGAAGACTTGAGCATGGCCCCAGAGGGCTCCTCTTTTATTCAGTGAAGTCCATTTATCACCAAAAATAGTATCCATCCCACCAACCTCGTCCTGAAGTAGCGGTGGGTCTTGCTCCATGAGGTAATGAGTCCAGGTATCATGGTATGCATAACTCTGATTTTTGAAGTACTTGAATATGTTGTATTGAATCCTTATTCATTTCATGACGTTTTCTTGGAAGTTATGCTCTTTTCCTCATTTATACTTGGAAGGGTAACACAGTGCCCTAGTAAGTTGGTTTCCCTTGATGAGGGGTTGCTACTGGGTAGGTTTGTGAAAAGTCATCGTCCATTCCCTCCATACTTACCATTTTCCATATTTATTTCTTCCATCCCCCCTATCCTTGTTTGGGAGTTGGTATTGGATACACTAGGAAGGGTTGTACCTTACCTTGTGGGAAGAAGGGGATAAATGCCCAAATGGTAAAAGTAGTTGGAAAGAGTTAAAAGCCAATGTTGAAACCTTTGAGATGCTTCACCCAGTGATCCCCGAGAAAGCTGTGAAAAGCTTCCGAGTAATAAAAGGGGAACAATATGATACATAAACACTCAAGGTACTAGTTGATGGATAGGAGGTCTCATCATGAGCTAACCTATTATGACGATGGGCATGTAGCAATATGACACTACCACCTATTTGGTCACCAAACCAGGGTAGTGGCTCTTGGTGGCATAGCCAAGAGAAAGGGGGTCTCATCACGAGCCGACATTCTCATTTCCGTAAAATGTTTTTCGATAACGTTGTCACCTCTGGTCATCAAGCCAGGACAGTGGCCCTCAACTATTCCCTTGAAGCAAAAAAGCAAAAGATCAAAAGAAATAAAGATAAGAATAAAAGGAAATAAATGGGATAGGAAACGATTACATTTATGACAAGGTGCAACTCACCCCCTACAAATTCACCCACAGGTAAGAATTTACATTTCCATGTTATTACATGCACCCCATGCCCAAATACTTACCCTATGCCACCTCATACACTTACATGACTTGGATTATATCGCACCTGGGAAACACCCCAAACTTAAGAGAGGTTAGCCCAATAGGACACCCTGAGACCTTCTCCAAACCTAACTTGTCAAGTTTCATAACGTCTTCGAACATTTGTCTGGGTTAAGGGGGGTTTGATGCACAAGTTTGGGTAATTTAATTATTTGATGTGATTTACATGCTATGATCCTTGTGACTTATGAACCCCTACAGGGCGTACTTGTTGTTGTTGCAGGACCCTGCTCGGTGGATAGGTACACATGAGGGAATGATTAGCTCAGACCTTCATGGGGGCTTAAATCCCACAGATGGATGCTGCAACCCCAACTAGAGCCTGGAAGACCTAGAGCCAGGGGGACCTTGCTCTTCCACATGGACATTGGCCCTTGAGGGCCCTGGATATCACAATCATGACCCTAGATGTCATCCAGAGGTAGGGTTTTTGTTTTGGAGGCATTTATTAGCCCGATGGCATGTGTGGTCATTATCTGGGGCCTCTAGAGGCCAACCACCCTACATTTTAAGATCAACTTTCCACCTTTACTCCTCAACGTCACCCTAGAAGGGCATGACGTCACCCTTGGAGGTGTCTTTAGATGCTAATTAATTTTATTATGTCAAAATTGAATTTTATTGTAAATTGGCGAGGTCGGCCTTGTTTTGACCTGAAAAATTAATTAAAGGTCATTATTTTGTATAAATAAACATAAAGTGCTCTCATTTTTATATCACAACTCACCTCTCACAAGAGGGATGACTGAAATTTTCGCCCTAAAGGGGTTATTGGCTGAAATTACCAAGGCACACTTGCTTGGAGGCTATTTTGGATAATTTCTTGGTGAAATTTTGGCAAATCTAGGGTTTTTGTGCTTGATTATTCTTAGTGAAGTAAGTAAATTTGCAATTTTCATTTCATGATAAATGTTTATGGTATGTTTACTTGTTCATATGTAATATTATGAAATTGATTACTTCAAACCCTAGGAGTAAGAAACATAAGGTGCTTCTTTTTTGCTCTTTATTTTGCTAGTTTTTCTTAAGAAGATCTTGTCTAGACAAACTTCTAGATCCCTAAAGTGCTAGAACTTTAGAAGCTTTGACTAGTTTTTATTGCATTAAATATTTTTAAAGAGTCTAAGGGTAGGAGAATCACTAGGGCCTAGAAGTTCCTACACCCTAGTTGAACACATAGTCTAAAGGTAGTGTATAACTGAGATGTGGTATTTAGAGAAATCAAAGATGTTGTTAAACATGAAGTCCTACCAAGGAAGGAAGAACCATAGAAAATAGAGTTTGAATTATAGGATGATGAATCAAACTCTACAAAATAACATGAATAAGAAGAATAAGATCCTCATACTCCAGTATTGAGGAGATTGGTTGGAGAAAGAAGGCGACCGGAAAGGTATACTCCACCTATTTTTCATTCAAATTTTTCTTTGTCTATTACTGATGATGATCCTAGAACAATTAGGGAGGCGATGGATTCAGAGGATGGAAAAATCTGGAAAAAGGCGATGCTTGAAGAAATAACAACCTTACACAAGAAAGAGGCTTGGGATCTAGTGGAGTTGTTGACTGGAAGAAATCCCATTGGAAGAAAATGGGTGTTTAAAAAGAAGTTGAATGCAGAAGGAGAAGTGGAGAAATACAAAGCTTGGTTAGTAGAAAAAGGTTATTCATGTTGAAATATTGGTTTTCATTGATGTCAAACCTTGAAGAAGTCTAATAGCCCTAAAGGAATGGTTATGGAACCCGTAGTTGATTAAGGAAAAAGGTCATGAAGGATGGTGTAAATGCAGGTAACTCGCTCATGAATATATATTCCTCATCATGTTGTTTCTGGTCATAGGTGGTATGCCATGTGGTTCCTCATAGTTGAGGAGTTATGGCCTCGTGAAGTTAGAAGCCCCAAAGAATGATTAAGAAACCCATAGTTAGTTACAAGTCAATTAATGCAAGGGTAAAGTGGATGTAACAAGAAAGTATAAAAGCCCCTAAGACTAAGGAGATAGGTTACTTGGAAAAAGTATAAATATAGCTCAAGGAGTCATTCACAAGTACATTCACTCATTCATTCTATTGAATATCTTCTTGTGAGTAAGTGATCTATTGGCAAGTTTGCAATGACGGAATTTGAGGTAGTGACAAGTGCCGGAGTTTTGGGGTTGCAAAGGAGAGAGGAAATTTTTGAGGAAACCCTAGTTTGGTTAAACCCCATGGTCAGAGCACTAGTGTCTAGCGAGGCACCCCCATGGGTTGTCTAGGGCTCGTCACATGAGGCCCCTCTAGACAGAAGGTCTTGGTCCCACGAGGACAAGACATATCTGAGGAGGAAAACTTGGTTCAGGCTGAAGCAAGGTTTGAAGGTACAACAGGTTTTTGATAGAGTCTAAGATGGTATGATACATGTTTCATGAGTAAAGGTATGTCTTCTAAGTGTTTGTTTGAGGCTTGATTCATGTATGGTATGGCATATGCTTAAGGCATATCTTGGAGGCTGCTTTGGCATAGGGATGTTATGGTTGAGGTGACATATGATTGAGACATATTCTTGGTATTTGGTCTATGGATGTTATGGTTCTTTATTAGAGGCACACCTTTGTGATATTGGCTTGAGGCACATTCTTGTATATCATTGATGATATGGTATAGATATATGGTACATGGTTATCTACTCATCATTGATGTTATGGTATCTACATTTGGCATATCTTATGGTACATGATTTGTTGGTACACAGTTGATGCATGGCATGGTACAATTTTTGGTGCAACATATGTTGATGATCAGTTATAAGTTGATGGTACAATGACAGTTACAGGTTGATGTTATAGTGACAAGTTGGATACAGTGACAGGTTGATAGGTTACAGATTCATCTGACAGTGGCAGTGATTGTGGTAGTGACAGTTTGGTCTACACTTATATTTTAGGGTGGAAGAAAAGGGAAAGGAAAGGGAGTCGTAGCCTCCTTCCGGCTGGTGCTGGAGAACTCAAGGAGTTGGAGCCTAAGAATCAGGGGGTTGTAGCCTCCTTCTGGTAGGAGGCAAAGAATTTAGGGAGTTATAGCTTCCTTCAGGTTGGAGCTTGTAAATAGGGGGTCTTAGCCTCCTTCTAGTTGCAACTAGAGAATTGGGAAGTTGTTGCTTCCAATGAATGTATTCTTTTGATATATAAGAAAAACATTCCTTGGTTTTCTCCCATTTGGGTTTCCATGTAAATTCTGGTGTACTGTGTTTCTGTGGATATCTATTATACTATGTTGATTTATAATGCTCATGATATATTGATGATATAATGCTGATCAAATTAATGATTACATATTATGGTTAAAATTGATAATAAAGTGCTCATACTGATTCACCCCCCCTCTCAATATTCCAACAATTGCTTTCAGAGTAGGTCCTTCAAGAAACAATTTAACCACTGGACGAAGATCATGGAATACGCTAAGATTGGAGCACCGAGGTTTGATGGTAAAAAATATGCCTTTTGGAATAAAATGATGCAAACCTTTTTATGGGCATAAGGATTTTATGTTTGGCAGTCAGTAGTAGATGGCTATGTAGCGTGAGCCACTCTCCCAACTGACAAAGATGGAAAGAAACTCAGTGAAAACAAATCAAAGGATAAAGGCACCATTCTGA
The DNA here is from genome assembly GCA_010110895.2 of Picea sitchensis. NCBI lineage: Eukaryota > Viridiplantae > Streptophyta > Pinopsida > Pinales > Pinaceae > Picea > Picea sitchensis. The sequence continues at coordinate 15,921 of SNQJ01S0105803.1, read as the reverse complement.
GTAGTCTGGATAATTCAGTATTTGTCAAAGTTATGCATTGAAAGATCACAAAGGATATTTGGGATAAAATTCAAAATATTTACGAAGGAGATACAAAAGTCAAGGGAGATAAGCTTCAAACCCTTAGAGCTAAGTTTGAGAAATTGAAGATGAAGGAAGATGAATACATTGCAACCTACTTTCTTTGGGTTGATGAAACAATGAATACTATTAGATGATTGGGAGAATAATTTGATGAGTCAATGGTCGTTCAAAAGGTTCTAAGATATCTACCTATAAGATTTGATCCTAAGATATCAACCCTGGAAGAAAGAACATATCTTTACAGTTTGAGCATGGACGGGTTGCATGTAATATTCACAACTTATGAAATGAGGATAGAACAAGAGAACCCAGTCACGAAGGAAGCAACATTCAAAGCATCCAAGAAGACAAAGAAACAAAACAAGCAAAATTCAAAACCAGATTGTAACTGCAAGGATGATTTAGAGGAAGATGAAGAAGTGGTAAACTTCGTGCAAAAGTTAAAAAGAGGAACTGACAAGTACAAAGGTATGCTTCCATTGAAATGTTTTAATTGTGATGGTATTGGTCATTTTTATTCTAAATTTCCTTATGCTAAGAATAAAGGTAGCGATGAAGAAGAAGATCCTAAGAATAAAAAAATAAATAAAAAATGAGACAAGAGAAGGAACAAAAAGAAATTCTTCAAGAAAAGCCTCTAATCAAAGGACGTCAACTCCTCATCAGATGAGGATGATGATAGTGATAGTGATTTAGAAAGAGTACTCTTCATGGCCGTAGAAAGAGCACAGTGAACAACTTGAAGGTTTTCTGCTATCAGGAAAGGAAGATTATGTTTACATACAGAAGAAAACATTGTATAGACTCAAGCAGCCCCCCATACCATGGTATTCAATATTGGACAAGTATCTACAACAACATGGATTTGGGAAGGGAAATGAGACAAAAATATATACATAAAAGTGGATCGAGACAATATATTGATAATTGAAGTTTATGTAGATGATATTATATTTGGGAGTGATGATGAGATGATGAGTCAAAGGTTTTCCAAAGACATGCATAATGAGTTCGAAATATCTTTTCTTGATGAGTTGACTTTTTTTTTGGGATTACAGTTATGTCATCATGAAAAAGGTATTTTCATCTCCCAGAATAAGTACATCAAAGAAATGCTCAAGAAGTTTGGAATGGAAGATTGTAAACCCATAAGTACTCCTATGCAGACCAATTACAAGTTGAACAAGGAAGATGAATCTAAGGATGAAGATCAAAGGCTCTACAGATCAATGATTGGCAACTTACTCTATGTGACAACGTCAATACCATATGTGATGCAAGAAATTGGACAGGTTATGATATTTCAAGCAACATCGAAAGAAACACATTGTTGACGATTGAAAAGGTCAACGTATTTTCGCCCACAAAGTGTTTCTAAAGACTATTATTATAAAACTAAATAATGCTACTAGGTGGGACCCCTTGAATTATTGGAGAGAAGATCTGTTCATTTTTTTGATGTTATGAGGAGGTTCTACAAAATTTTACATGGTTTTTGTTGATGTCATTGTTATTGATGCGAGTTGAGCTTTCGCTACAACTTGATATCCGTTAATGGTGATTGTTCCCATTGCACTTGCATAATAAACATGTTAGTAAAATTACATGAGTGGCATTTTTGAAGAAGGCAAAGTATTACAACGAGTGAAAAGGGACCAGTTCTACAATACTACATGCATAAAATATTTTTTGGTTATTGTTAAACCCTAGCTAAAAAGGAAATGACTATGAAATTGTGTTAAAATACGTTTTATATGCATATGGTGGAAATTTTGGTGGCGCATGGAAGTAATGGCTTGCGATTTTATATAGCCTATGTGTATGGTGAATATGCTATGCTTCAGGTTGATGTTGATCACGCTATCGGTGATGATTATATACATGATCTCTTAGATTGTATAGTGTTCATGCGATTGATTTGAGTTATATTGGGAATATGAAGATGGGTGGCGCATTTGGCAAAGTAATAATGTGAATGGTTGAATTGTTATGTGGAACTTGGATTATGTTATAGTTTAAATTTGTTGATGTTCTCGATGCAAGGGTTGATTAATGGTGTTAATGGGGGCTCATTGGCATGTACTGTGGAGTAAATGAGATATGGGTGGAGGTGACGTGCATTTACTACACGTCACCTTTACCCTTCCCGTAGGCCGCCATCCTAGTCAGACTATTGTTTGATTTGGCTGTTGTGTTCACGCTTCGGATTTTTAGCAGGGTGAAACCACTTGACCTCCTCTCGTCTTAAGGTTTTCAATTAACATATATGTCTCTTTTGGCCATTCTTGACTTCACTCTGGTTATGAAATTTTTTTGGCTCAGTTGTGTGGGTTTGTGTTTGTCCTAAGTGCTGCAACTGTGTGGAATTTTGGTTTTGAATGAAAAATGGATGGTTCTGCTTATAATTGTTTTTGAGTTCATCAGAGTTGGTGGTATTCCTGGGTGATAGCTCTTTGTTACCACTATGTTTGGTTAAACTTTTTTTAAATCATGGTTGGATGGTTGTCTTCATGATTCTTGGGTTTAACTAGAGCCCTGTTTTCTATTTCGGCCCGGTTAAGGAACTGCCTCTCGTTCAAAAGTGAATCATAGTCCTCCTTGTGTGTACGCCTTTGGCCTCGAAGTTTCACTATAGTTGGTGCCTTTCCTTCTGTGACAACTACTGTGAAAAACTGTAACCCTCCAGACTGGACCTGCATAGGGAGATTGTCAATCCTGTTAAGTTGTTCCCGATTATTATGGCCTATTACTTAGAATGCGGGCTCACCCGTTGGTCGTATAGCAGTCGTGTTGGTATATATTCTCGTCACTACCTTTGTGACAATAACGTGAGCCTTACATTGCCAATTTGCACTTCTAAAAAGTTCACAGTCACCCGCCTGATGTAAAAAAAAAAAACTCAGTTGTTTTTAAAATGGAAGGGCCTCTTCCCATTTCGGTTGGATGCGTGGGTATGCACATATGCCACAACTTGTTTGATTGATTGATTTTTTTTACCAAAATGGAGAATTGTTGGTTGATGTACAGTCACTAGTTTGGCACTTATGGTGATTTGGTTGATGACCGACATTGGTCACGAATGCTTAGGGTTGCTCACACAGGTCACGTTCTGTGTATGGTGTTTTGCAAATGAAACATTGGGAACGATAACTATGTTCCCCCCTGGGGCCGAATGACAATCAACTGGATAAATATAGAAGGCATATCCACAACATCCTCGTGTTGTTGGATGAATAGGCTTGGGTGCACATGAATTTGATTGAATCACGGTGTCACTTAAATGGACTAACCACTTATTTATGCACACATCCCCAACACGATATGCTGAGTTATTGGCATGACTGTGTGTTTGTTGTGACAAGTGGAAATGTTGCATTGTGGAGTTTGGTTGGTTGTGCTCTGTGTGTAGTATGGATAGTTTGTTTTATACTCAGTGATACCCTCAAAGTTTTTAAGCATGTTATTTATTGAAATTGACCACTGTTGATGACAGTCGTGTCGGGCAAAAATGAGATCATGAGAGGGGAAAAAATGTTTAATGTTCATGAGATTAATCAAGCAATCCATAACATAGTTTATAGTAAGAAAAATATGCATCAACCAACAATCAGATGACTGAGTCATAATTCTTGTGTATTTGCCTAATTTCATTGTCCATTAATATCCAACACAGTGCCATTACAAAACATAAGTATTTCACACAATTTGTGAGGACTTGTTCCCTTTATTCACACACTCTGCATTTTATAACAGTCAACAACAACACTCATTCCCAATCCATAATCATTAACATCCACCACTGCCATACATTTCCCCAATCCACATCTATATTTAAAAGTAGTGTTTCCAAAATAATAATGAAATCACTATTTCTGTAATAGAGCCAATCAAGATCTGTAATGATATTCGTTCCCATACATATAAGCAGTAGAAATATCAAAATAATCAAAATCTCACATGCCATGCCTGAAATGACAATTGAATATGCAACCAACAGTCATCATTTAGACACAAGATTATTCAATTGAAATGTCAGCCTGTGTCTAAATGATGACTGTTGGTTGCATATTCAATTGTCATTTCAGGCGTGGCATGTGAGGTTTTGATTATTTTGATATTTCTACTGCTTATATGTATGGGAATGAATATCATTACAGATCTTGATTGGCTCTATTACAGAAATAGTGATTTCATTATTATTTTGGAAACACTACTTTTAAATATAGATGTGGATTGGGGAAATGTATGGCAGTGGTGGATGTTAATGATTACGGATTGGGAATGAGTGTTGTTGTTGACTGTTATAAAATGCAGAGTGTGTGAATAAAGGGAAAAATTCCTCACAAATTGTGTGAAATACTTATGTTTTGTAATGGCACTGTGTTGGATATTAATGGACAATGAAATTAGGCAAATACACAAGAATTATGACTCAGTCATCTGATTGTTGGTTGATGCATATTTTTCTTACTCTAAACTATGTTATGGATTGCTTGATTAATCTCATGAACATTAAACATTTTTTCCCCTCTCATGATCTCATTTTTGCTAATTACAACACCCTCACATATCCCATATTCATTTTGTTCACTCCTTGTTTTGATATTGATTACAGCTAAGAGAATTTCTGCAGATGAAGTGGCAGTATCTTGAGTGGATTGCAGTAACATTTATTGGGTTTATTTATAGTTGATTGTTGTTGTCATTGAGTAGTGACCATTTTTTCTCCCCATTCATTATATCATATTTTCGCTCAATACAAACCCCTCACATATCCCGGAACATTGTTTCACCCCCATGCTCATTGATTAACATTAAAACAATTTGTATGGATTGGATTACATGAGCCTGATACATTCTAAGCCAAATCTATTTCGTATTTTTAAGGAGCTGTCATGCATGGTTATTTTAAAGACTATCTGCTAATCGTTAACATATGCAGGATGAGTTTTTTCATTCGGGGAAGCCATGGATGAGGAAACAAAGGTAGAGGTAACTAGAACCAAGGCCCAAGAAGGCCCAGGTTCTCTATACATTTTGATGTTGATTCAGAAGAGCTTGGCCAATTGTTTCATGCTGGATTCTTTAATTGGATTGGGCAGGGAATAGTCCAACCTAGGCCTGAAAGGCCTCCTTTCCAAGCCCCTCAAGCCCTCAACATCCCTGTGCCTCCTCATGTCTCTTTACAACTTGAAGTTCCTGAAAATGATGGGTGGAAGGAGATTGTTCACCCAACAGTCTCCCAACACCATGGCTGGCCCAACTTGACATTGCCTACTCCTCCACCTTTGAACCCCATTGTCCAAGCTACCCCTAACCACTCGCCAGTGCAATCCTCCCATGTCAGTAAGAGATTGAATACTGAATCCCACCATGCATTTGATAAAGGAAAAGTTACTACTGCCCCTTCTTCACCCTCCGATGACTCCGACAAATTCGTGTCTTCACGGATGAATTTGAGGGATGATTGCTCCCATGTGATCAATGAGATAAAGCCTAAAGTATCTGCCCAACCCAAGGAAAATTCAGGAAAATCAAGAGGTGACAACAACAACCAAGGAAGGGTTGCATCACAGACTGGAAAATATGGCTTTTTAATTTTATGTTATCTATTGTTTTATGACAATTGACTTCATGGATTTTGGACAACATGTTTTATTTTGGATATATGGATATTATTTTGAAATATTTTCAAATTTTATGAGCTAAAATTACCAAAAGTAAATATGTTGAGGGGAGGCACAAGGTGTTTTGTTTTCTTAACAAATGGATTATGTTATAGTTGTTATGATTGTTATGAACTAAAGGGAGTCACAAGGGGTCCCACCTACTNAACCAATTCTAATTTGTTAAAAGTAGAAGTAAGGGGAGGAACAAGAAGAGGATAGAAGCAGAAGCATGCCAAGGTTTACTCTTTGATTTTGTGTAGAGATAATTTAGTTTTCATTCATTCATATATTCATCATAGCCTAATTCTCTTTTATGATAGCAGGGTCTTATTGTAGACAACAATATTCAGGGCTGAATCAAATCATTCAGACACTTGTTCTTCAGAGGTGTTGATCTATCTTTGATAGTATGTGTAGACTTGTCTGTTTGTGAATTAGTTTTCATGACTGACAAAGGCTATTGTGCATAATCGAGTGGGCAACAATCTCTGGCAAGCTGATCCAAATTTTAGAGTTCAGTTTTGGTTTTCTGTCAGAGGTCCTTTTGTATGTTCCATCGGGGATGTCTAAGTTTGACTTTGGTCCAATATTTCTGTATGATATTTTGTAAAGAAAATGACTCTGTGGTGAATTGGAATGAAATAAAGGATTGCTTTATGACTCAATTGTCTTGATTATCATATTGGTGTCTTTACTTCTATTCTTACATTTATTTCAACAAATGATATGTTCAGAAAAATACATAAAAAATGAATTTCTAGCAAGATTTTGTTGATAAAAGACTAGCCTAAGAACTTGTAATTAATACTTGTGAATTAGGATATATATTTTTGTTGGCTATAGATATAGGGTGATATTCCCGTTGACTTTACTTTAGCCAAGTAAAGTTTGAAAATGCTTGAGTAAGATCAATCCATAACTTTTCCTCAACACACATGTCATGGAAGTAAAATGAATACTCAGATATCTCAAGGAAACAAAAGATTTTGGATTATGGTATCCAAAAGGGAATGATCTATCTTTGGTAGCCTACACATAAGAATATTGGGTAGGTAACATTGATGATAGAAGAAGTACAAGTGGAGAAAATTTCTATTTAGGTGAGTATCTGGTATCATGGTTGAGAAAGAAACAATCATCAATATCTTTGTCCACAACATAAGTAGAATAAATTGCAGCGACAACATGTTGCACTCAAGTTCTATGGATGAAGCAGATCTTGTAGGATATACAGGTGGAATATGATGAGCCTATTATGATACTCTATGATAACACTAGTGCTATTAGTATCTCTAAGAATCTAGTAATGCATTACAATACGAAGCACATTCCGATCAAGTTTCACTTTCTACGAGAACATGTTACAGAGAAGAACATCAAGCTAAAGTACACAGGGACAAAATATCAGATTGTAGATATCTTCACCAAACCTTTTCCGAGGGAGAGCTTTGAATATATTCGACAAAAACTTGGAGTAGTTTCTTCCCCATAGTGATTCACACGACATCAAGCACAGTAAGATATGGGAAGAGCAACAAAAGACATAAAGAATCCAAGTAAACAATATTTTGAATGATTTTCGTATACATCAAAGTTTTACACGAGGAAGCACCATGAACAAAAAGAAGAAGCTTGTAGATAGGGGTAGTAGCCACAAGGAGAATTACCCTTTGCCATTGATGTCAAAGGGGGAGAGAAAGAATAGATGCATGGAAATAGAGAGAAATAATAGATGCATGGAGACAGGGGGAGTGATGGTCATAGGGGGAGCGATGATCTTAGGGGGAGCATGACCAAGAGCATGAGTGTTACCATGCCATCAATGTTTCCATCAAATCCAAAGGGGGAGATTGTTGAAATATTGGTTTTCATTGATGTCAACAGTTGAAGAAGTTTGATAGCCCCAAAGGTATGGTTATGGAACTCGTAGTTGATCAAGGAAAAAGTTCATGAAGGACAGTGTAAATGCATGTAACTCACTCATGGATGGATAGTGATTATCATGCTATTTCCGGTGATAGGTGGTACACCACGTGGTTCCTCATGATTGAGGAGTTATGGCCTTGTGAAGTTAGAAGCCCAAAAGAATGGTTAAGAAAGCCTTAGTTAGTTACAAGTTAATTAATGTAAGGGTAAAGTGGTTATAACATGAAAGTCTATAAGCCCCTAAGATTAAGGGGAGAGGTTACTTGGAAAAACTATAAGTATACCTCAAGGATTCATTCACAAGTTCATTCTATTGAGTCTCTTCTTGTGAGAAAGTGATCTATTGGTAATTTTGCAACGATGAAATTTGAGGTAGCGACAAGTGTGAAGTGCGAGAGTTTTGGGGTTGCAGAGGAGAGCAAAAATTTGTGAGGAAAACCTAGTTTGGTTGACCCCCACGGGTCAGACCACTAGTGTCTCGCGAGGCACCCCCACAGGTTTTCTAGGTCTTGTCACATGAGGCCCTGCTAGGTAGAAGGTCTTGGTCCCATGAGGACAAGACATATCTGAGGAGGACAACTAGGTTCAGGCTGTAGCAAGGTTTGAAGGTACAACAAGTTTGTGATACTGTCCAAGATGGTATGCTACAGGTTTCATGAGTAAAGGTATGTTTTCTATGTGTTTGTTTGAGGCTTGATCCATGTATGGTATGGTATATTCTTAAGTCATATCTTAGAGGCCTCTTTGGCATAGGGATGTTATGGTTGAGGTGACATATGATTGAGACATATTCTTAGTATTTGGTCTATGGATGTTATGGGTCTTTGTTAGCACACCTTTGTGATATTGGCTTGAGGCACATTCTTGTATATCATTGATGATATGGTATAGATACATGGTACATGATTAGCTACTCATCACTGATGTTATGGTATCTACATTTGGCATATCTTATGGTACATGATTTGCTGGTACACAATTGATGCATGGTATGGTACAGGTTTTGGTACAACATATGTTGATGATAAATTATAGGTTGATGGTACAGTGACAGTTATAAGTTGATGGTACAGTGACAGTTATAGGTTGATGGTACAGTGACAGTGACAAGTTGATAGGTTACGGATTGATGTGACAGTGGCAATGATTGTGGTAGTGGCAATTTGGTCTACACTTATATTTCAGGGTGGCATGACAGGAAAAGGAAAGGGGGTCATAGCCTCCTTCCAGTTGGTGCCAAAGAACTCATGTTGTTGGAGCTTCCATCAGGTTGGAGCCTAAGAATTAGGGGGTTGTAGCCTCCTTCTGGCAGGAGGAAGAGAATTTAGGGAGTTGTAGCTTCCTTCAAGTTGGAGTCTGTAAATAAGGGGTCATTTCCTCCTTCTAGTTGCAACTAGAGAATTGGGAAGTTGGTTCTTCCAATGAATGTGTTCTTTTGATATATAAGAAAATCATTCTGTGGTTTTCTCCCATTTGGGTTTCCACATAAATTTTGGTGTATTGTGTTTCCGTGGATGTCTATTATGCTCTATTGATTTATACTGCTCATGATATATTGATGATATTGTTGGTTTTTCATAAGAGACGATATTGTATGTGACTAAATTATTACAATGATGAGTGTTCCATATATATAACATATGGTGACCATCCATGTAAGGATGTGTCCCTTGGATAATAAATAACTACA
>SNQJ01S0105802.1:12739-36657 GCA_010110895.2 Picea sitchensis | reverse complement strand
GACTTCTTATTCTTCCTATTACAATTATACTTTAAACAATCCACAAAAAGGAGATTTGGTATTTTACAATAGCCGACATGATCAATCCACAATAGGGGATTGATCTAATGAATAATACCACAATAATAATTAGAATACACTTTGCAGTTACATTATTTCAACACTCCCCCTTAACAAGAAGGGTATTCTACAACAACATCAGACGAGAGAGAGGACAACATCATCAATAGCATTAGGTGGGTGAGAGGACAACATCATCAATATCATCTTGGAACACTGACTGGCATATCTATAAATCACCGAAAGTTTTTCTCATCGACAACATTGTCATTCTTAGTGGAATGAAATCAACATCTGCATCAATATGGATTAGTATAAAACTAATACATGTCATCATCACAACATGAGGTTGGTCAAATCATCACAACACGAGGTTGGCTCATCATCACAGCATGAGGTTGGCACAGTACACAACAATTAAGCTAGAAACACAATACTAGACTGGATTTACGTCACAACCATTACGATGGAAGCAAAGTACTAGGCTGGATTTACGTCACAACAATTAAGCTAGAAGAACAATACTTGGCTTTCTTTTCATCACAAAAATTAAGTTGGAAGCACAATACTTGGCTTTCTTTTCATCACAGCAATTAATTTGGAAGCACGATACTAGACTAGCTTTACGTCACAACAATTATGCTGGAAGAATAGGGCTAGGCATATCTCAACACAACAACTAGACTAGCTTTATGTCACAGTGATTAATATGGAAACACAGTATTAGATATATCTCAACATCTTTGCATAAGTTCACAAAATATTTTGAGGTGTATTCTCCTCCATTATCTGACTTGAGTATCTTGATCTTTCTTTTGGAAAGATTCTCTATCAAGGCTTTGAATTCCTTGAATTTACTGAACACTTTGAATTTCATGAACACTTCATCTTTGATTTCAAAAAGTACATCCGTGTCTTACAAGAATAATCATCAATAAAAGATACATAGCATACATACCCACTTATGGAGGTTGTTGGAATTGGGCCACATACATATCAATGAATGAGCTCTAGGACTCCTCTTCTTTGTTGTCTCTTGAAAGGGGGTTCTTGATGTTCTTCCCTTTGTGCACATCCATTGCATGGCTTCATGGCTGAACCTTTGAGTTTTGCAGGACCTATGACACTTTTCATACTTTCTATGGTAGTGCCTTGTAGTTGATGTGGGCACATTCTATGCCAAATTTCACATGGATTCTCACAGCTGAGTCAAGACAGCTTCGAGTGACCATTTAGCTTTATACAGTTTAAGCATTCTTCTTTTCCAATGATGATTGCTTTTCTGCCTTTAGCCCTCCCACATAAGAATCTCTATCCATCTATAAAGGAAACTCAAGCTATTATTTTCTAAAGTCGAGTATATGGAGAGTAGGTTCTTTGTCAAACCTAGTACATAGAGTAATTTCCTTCATCTTCATTGAGTTCCCTAGTTGTTTGTAGTTTGATTCTCCCACTTCTGATAGGGTGTTGATAATCATCTCCAAGTGTCATTTTATGAGAAAATGCTTTTTGAAAATGCAAGAGAGAATATCTCTTTGTCCCCATGATATGTTCTTGAGAATTTCACTATCAATGAGCCAAGTGTCTCTCTCCGTGTGCAAGCAATGAGATCCTGAGAGTGTTGAGATTAAGACATAGTCTTAATTTGTTCTCTTATCATCTCTATGGGTGGCTCTTCATCTTCAACCTGCATACATGGTGGCCTCTTTATTTTCCTCTATAATATTCTCATCTTGTTAGAAAATATTTCAATATGTTCCATCTTTATCACAACAGCATTTGACATATGAGAGTAATCTCTCTTTCCTTTGTTGTCCTTTCTTCTGAATCTCTCAGATGAGATCTTTGTGACTAAATCTTGTTTGCTTTTGGGGTGAGACTCTTTATGATTTTGTTTCTCGAAGTAAGCACTATTTCTTCCTCCTTTGGTGTGAGAAGCTAGGGATTGATTTTCATCTCTTGCTAGTAAAGCCTCGTATAGCTCTTGTTTCTTCTGAATGCATTCTTCCCAAAGACAATCAAATTTTAGTTTCTCCAAATTTTGGATGCATGCATCCCACAGCCAGAGACCACATGGGTCGTCACTATAAGTTCGTGGTTCTTCTATATAGCATCATCAATTTCTAGTTGTTCTTTGAATTGGGATATTCTAGAGAAATATTCCTTTGGATTGATTCTCCTTTCAGATCCTTGTATTCTTGAGCTCTAGTTCTTAGATTCATATTATGGCTTATGTTCTTTCTTCATAGTCTCTTTCAGGACCAGAATTTTTGGAGTCTCTTTTGATGACACATAAGGATCAAGTGATCTTTGATTGACTCTACAATGATTCTTTTAATATTCCGACAGTCCTTTGATGCTTTTATTTTTCTCATAAAGATCACACAAGTTCTCGACACTTCTCATTTGATCTAATCTTCGAGCAGGTACTCCTCTTAAAAATGATACCAACTTATAATTTCTGTGCATGGAAGTTTTCCACACCTTCCATCTGGTCAACAAGCTTAGTGCTTGGCATATATTTTACTTGGAGCTAGGAAAATGTCCAAAATGAAAATGCTCAAAATCAAATTCTCAACTTACCAAGAGTAAGTGTACTTGGATGAGACAAGTAGCTTGGTGTGTTTGGATTTGGATGAAAATCCAACTTTTACCCTCCAAACTTGATCTCCAGGATTTCTCTGGACTTCGCATTGGTTTCACTGCACTGTACTTTTGCACTCTAGTTTTCCTCAAGTATATCTGTACTTTGTGAAACTAGGTTTCACTTTCCAGGAGATCTAGCCACCGGTGTTGCAATGAGGATGCCAAAGTTATCCTTGAGATGGAACATTCTTTCTATATGATTTTAAGAAATAATTTCATCAACAAAAGCCCTAACTTGCATGTATGACAACAATGACGTTTTCACTTTCTCTTATGAAAGATGCCCTCTCATACCTTAGCTCCGATTCCATGTTAAGGTTTAAGCTATTATTAGAATTATTTTATTTCACTAGATAACAATATACATAATAATATAGCATCACTGGTGAGATACACACAATCACAAGAGACACATCATTTATCCCTCGGGAAACCTCATGGTGGAGAAAACCCAGCAAAACTTCCTATTTTAGATAGCCAATACAATGCCAATAGATAACTCAAAACAAGTACATAAATTCCTCTCCCAAGAATGTGACTCCTCTAATTGCATCTCTGAAACTTCTATCTCAATGAACAAGGAGACATGGGTCTAAGTGAGGTGCTAACCTCCTTATTTATACAATTCCTCGCACGTAGGAAGTGTCTCTTCATCAAGTAATAATTTCTTCTTCAGTTATAACCACCTTTATTATATATTCTAGCCTCTTTGAATATATTATGGGGATGACTTCCTATTCTTCCTATTACAAATGTCTTTTGACCAATCCTCAAAAAGGACGGCTTAATATTTGCTATGATCAATCCTAAATAGGGGATTGATCTAATGAATAATACCACAATAATAATTAGAATATACTTGGCAGCCATATTATTTCAACACAAGAATCACTCCACATCCTCCATTTAACGGTCATCAAATTTTCTCCAAACATCCCCATTTAATAGTCAACAATGCAAGGTTAAAATTCTCCTCACTTATAACTTTATTATAGTGGAATCATCGACATAAAACATAATAGAAGATGAAAAAATGTTTAATTCTCTATTCCAATTGTCTTTAATTGGGAGTTTCAGGGGAGAGATGGATAAGCTCTAGATTTAACTCTTAATGAATGGAAAATCACTTGTTTTTGGTTTTTTTTTTTTTTTTTTTTTTTTTTTTTTTTTTTTTTTTTTTTTATTTAAAAATAAATAATTTTGACAACTAATATTAGTTGGTTAACAACAAATGTAAAAATAAAATAAAAAATTGATATTCCTATAATTTAGGGTATTTTTATGTTTTCACGTGTTTAATAAATATATGTTAATGCAACTAGGAATGTATTTCTACAAAACATGAAAGATTATTAGGGCCTTCATTAGGATAAATAAAAAGTACATAAAACTAAGCATGGGAAACTAATTCTTGAGTATCTTTTCCTTTCTTGCAACATGAAGAGATATTTAAGACATGCACCATGTATTTCTATACATTCCTTACCTTAACACTAACAAAATATTCTCAAAACGCTTCTAAATAATAACCATCAAGATGCTAGTAAACGAAAAAAAAAAAAAATATATTTCCTTTACACACTAGTATTGTTGCAAGTTTGGCTTGTTGGTAGATAATATTGATTATGAAACGTGATTTCAATATTGCTATGATCCCTGGATCATGAGCCCATGGAGGGCGAGGCTTTTGATGTGATCATGCCCTGATGGACAGTACCATTTGACCAACACACATGGGGCAGACACTGCTTTGGAAGGGGGAGAGGTGATATGCCATGGTTCTATGCCTCCTTTTAAATATTTTCATCATATATCAATCATATGGACTTATATTATTTTCCTAATAAATGGTGTTTTTTTTTAATTTCAAAACATTATGTGGTAGGTTTCCCCAATACCCTACATACTATGACATATTACGCAACAAAAATTTTCCTCCAAAACAACCAAGTTTTTATTTGTCAATTTGAACTCTACATCTCTTACCCTCCTCGACATCATATAATTATTTCGTAAATAGAATTAAATATCATAATCAATCAATAATGGATGAATATAAATCTAGAAGCTTGTGTTGTGCATCTATCCATCCATCCATTTATTAGTGACAACAAAAATTAGCAGAACAATGCATTGGGAAATCATTGAGAAATGAGAAGAGTAACAAGAAGAATAACAATATACCTGGTCTTCTTTAGGTACTATTAAATGCCTCTAACAGATCTAATTATAAAAATTATGACTAATGAAGGCTTTAATGCACCCAACCCTGAGAGATCATGGTGACCCAATAGAATTCACCATCTCTACAAGATGTAAATCCCAAAAATAATGATCATGAGAACAATTACCTTCATCATCACTCTAAAGCTAAAATGTTTAGAAGGGTTGTGTCCATGGATAATTGGCCTACTATTAGATTGGGATCAAATAACCTCTATAGGAAGACCACGCCGACTGTAGCTTACAATGCTAACGTGGGTGCACTAATAGTTAATGATCATCACATTGATTTGATTCGTCTTCTACATCCAACTCTACAATCATCTTCGCAAGTACAATGTTAAGAGAAGATTTAATCTAGGATGAGAGGGATGAATAGATGGTCGATCATGGTTTGATTGGGGAAGAGGTAGTATAGTGGGCACTTTGGAGAAAGTTATTAATTCAATAAAATATCTCCCTCTTGAAGTTTTTAAATATGTCTAACCATTCCACCGATTCTATGGTTTTCATCAATAACCTAAGGGTCATTGCCTCTCGACAAGGCACTTTTTAGGGAATCTCACAAGAAATGAGACAATAATATTCCAAGCAATCACGATGACTAAAAGGGGTAGACCCCTAATATTTCTTGTGAAATAAGTCTTCAAATCACTTGAGGTAAAATATTGTGGAGGCAACAAGCAATCTTTTGACAATCTTTGAGAATATTGGATGAATATAGATTCTAGCACCACCACCACCACGATAAGTTATAACCCAAGCCAAAGTAATGCAAACTTGTCCAATTCATTATGAGTTTCATTGAGACCATCATAACCCAAGTCACAAATCCAAGAAAAGGCTCAAAGAAAACAAGCAACCACATCTTTCATGATCGTTGTGGTCATGGCCATTGCCTAACATTGGTGGTGAGAAGCTTAAGCTATGAAAATTATGAAATGTGCTCTTGGTGAATATCAGACATTCAAAAGCATACCCATCTCAACCAACAATGTATTGAACCTTTGATATGAATTAAGTTCAAGATGCATAATTTACTATGTAATATCCTTCTACACACTTGTCTCTCATCAAATGCAAGGCATAAGTTTAAACCCCAAGTCCAACCAACTCAGATTCAAAGAAATTTTCCTTCCACATTTATTCTTCCTTTCTTTTCACAATGGATCATTGTCACTTAGGAGATCCTTGTTCTAGAATCTCACTTCTTAGCTATGTTTCATGGGTACCTTCAGTTGTTGGTATTGTTATGTTGAAAACTTTTGAACTATGGATATGGGATAAAACACACTTGGCTTTTTAAAGAAAGAGATCAATTGGATACAAGCACTAGAGGTATTAGTATAATGATTCAAATTATCCAAATTACAATAAATAAAGATATGCCAAATATAAATGTGAAAAATGACTCGAAATTAGAATAGTGACAATGAGTTGCAAAATTCCTAAGAAAAAAATATACCTCCAAAAAACCCCAAAAGCAAATAACATCAAATAATCACTTCCATTAAACTAATATCCTCTAGACATTCACTTCACTCATTGTTTCTCCATCTACCCCCTTATATTGACAAATTTTGGATCCTTAATATTAGATCGAACTACCAGATTAGGGCTCTGAGTGGGCAGGTTAATAAATATAAGAAGAGAAAACTAGGTTTAGTGGTCTTGGTGTTCCTCTGCTCCTTTGATTGCCTCTCACTCTAGCACTTTCTCACCTACATTGAATATCATTTGTCACCAATAGCGACCAACTTAATGGATAGGTTGTCACCTCCTCATATTATAGTGCACCCATACACGCACTTATAGTGTGCTCCATTAAGAAAGTTATTACATTTATGTTTGAACATCAAACTTAAATGAAGTTGATCATCGATTAGATATTACACTAATTATATATTATATTTTTAATTCTATCAATTTTATGAAAAACAAATTTCTATTAATTTTTTTTTTTTTTTATTTATATAATTTATATTAAAATAATTCCACAAGTAATTATATTTTAATATATTTGCTCATGTTGATTCTTATTTAATATATAGAGAGATATATTGATTGAAAATCGATTTAAACCATCAAATTTGGATCTTATAGCCTTTATTTTAAATTCAAGAAATACTACTTCCTAAACAACGAACTCATAAATTTCATTTTGATCATGCATCAATATCATATTTACATGTTTTGCAAGATATATTTTCCTTTTGTACGATATAGTGCATCCATACACGTGCTTCATATGCAAGGATCCCAACAAACAAATATGCATCGCATATAAGGTAAGTAGTCCCCGCCAACATAGATAGAGAGTCTTTGAAAATTAAAAAGAGATTGCCAACAATATTTATTTTCTCTATACAATGTAGAGGCGTATATGCTTAATAATTGAAAATGCTTACCAGCTATTTTACATACCAGTTTTGTGTAGATCCAATGTTGATTGTTACAAATCTAGACTGTGTCATAGAAAGATCTATTCCAAAGTGTACACATGCCACCTGAGGCTCCTCTGGAGATGATGGCTACTTCCATACTTCCTTGCCAGTTGAAAATAGAAAATACTAGTGCCTTCAAAGTGATATTTATATGATATCTTTATTCCAAGTAGCAGGAGTTCTGCAACTATGATAATACTTGTGTATGATAAATTCTACAAGGATATATTTATTCCACTAATGACCAAAATAGGTCAATAGGAATGGAAAGTACAACAAGACAAAATGTGCAATAAGTATATGCAGATATCCTAACTCATCATGAGCTCAAACATTTGTTTAAGACAATCGGACAAGCCAAGACAAATTCTTTGAAAATCACTTTTGGAAGATGCTATAACATTAATGTGAAAATTTAATGAAGTGCACTTGTATATTGTAATGGACTTTGAGCGGATAACTCTCATCCTTATTAGATAGGAGGCATTTAAGATAGTTAATGCGGTGTAGATAGGATTTTAATTCTAGATTAGTCTGTTTAGGAAAGGAGGGAGAACGGATATAGACACCCTCATTGTGCATTGTAACATTATTCAGTAAGCATTTGGAGCAAGAAGAAGCAGAGTTGTGAAAAAGAACACCCATGCACATATTTGAATTAATAGAAAGCTTTGATTCAAATTCATGGTTATGTGTTTGTTCTCCGTGGTATTGGTGTTATGCCCAATTGATTTGCTTCCTACATTTTCTCTTTATATTGTGTATATGATTTCAATGGTTGAATTGAAGTCCGAGAGGGTAAATGAATGAGTTTCAATTATTTCCTTATCTGAGCGAGAATTCCCGGCAAGGAGTGCAATTTAATTGTCCGCAAGGAGTGCTGCTGACAGAGGGTTTAGATAGAGATAACTTTGTGCTCATTCATCCCAAAGGTGCAGTTAGGCACAGGAGCCGTGCGAGGAGTGCGCAGGTTGGAGAGGAAGTCTCAGTAGTGAATTTGAGCAAGGAAATCGAGGACTGGTACTGCAGGCATGTGCAGAGTCGAATGACTTCACTACCTAGGATGTGTTGAAGGTTGCCACAAGGAGTGCAAGAGGGTTTTCTTTCTGAGGACTTGAAGCTGTGGGAAATCCGTAGAAGGATAGGCCATTGAGTTGTTGAAGAAAAACGCAGGCAAAGTTGTGCTTGACGTATTCAATCAGGCGCTGCAAGTTTTCATGAAGGGGAACAAGTTCCACGTATGAAACAATACTACTCTCAGAAGTCACCGGAAGAAAATGGATGGCCTGAATTCTCTCGAGAATTCACGAATCAATCAGAAGTCGCTATATCTTGAAAGGAGCAGGGAAGATACGGTATCGCATCGCATTCTCCCAAAAGGTTCCAAGCTCGAGGGGCAGAGTCGCTGATCGACCACGAGGGTCATTGGATCTACACATATTGTGGATCGTATTCCGCCGGAGTCGAAGCTTCAAATAATCGCGATCATCAGAATCACTTATATCAAGTGATACGCCGATATCCCCCAACAAGTCTGGGCGACGCGGCCAGAAAGTGCAGTGAGGACGTGGTGCACCATATCGGGTTCGGGAAAGTAAGTCCTAAACTATTCACATCGGGGATTTTGCTTTATCCGCTGAAACCGGAATCCCGAAGGAAGTCACTGGATTGTTGAAAAAGTCAACCCGCGGAGCGACGGAAGTTTCAACGACGGTTCTAAGCCGGGTAAATCCAAAGTGGGTTCAATATCGCGGAGTAGTGAAATCGCGTGATAAGGAAAGTCTCGGCTAAGGGAAAAGTCAACGTTGATCGCCATCGGTCCGGATTCGAGAGCCTGCGAATCGACCTTGACATCATGAGATCGCGGGTCCACCCCTTACCGGGCAAAGAGAGGGACTCCACAAAAGATTTATGTAAGTGAACATTTCGCTAGGGGAAATAGAGGAACGCTACTCTTCTCTCTGTGCCAAGAAAGGAGAAGATCCGTAGCGCCAAGACGGACCTTCCACCTCGCTGGTGGTGAAGGGTCGCTGCCATCATGGTATCGTGAGCCGAGTATTTATTTTATTTCAGAGGTAGAGAAGAAGAAATTCACCATGCCACCAAGGAGTATATTATTATATAGCCACCGGATCCAGAGTGATAGAGGTGTGACAATACAGGCGTGTATAACAAATCCAAATGAGACAATGCGTTGATCTCCTATAAGACTCAAGACATGGAGATAACGCAGAGACGCGACAAAATTAGTGCAGGATCCGAAAGGATTCCAACAATGAAGTAGAGGGGCTGAATGAGAGAGGGAGGAAGTTAAATCAAGATGCATCAAACTAATGTTTGATCGTGAGCTTACGTGGATGGGTGAAAGAGAGAAAATGGACATTCCAAATTATGAGGGAAACTTTGGATGCAGAGGAGCTACTAGACCGGATTAGAGCGCTCGACACCTACTTCATTGGCGAAGAGGTCAAGAGGATAAGAAGGCGTATGCCGGCCATGAGACCGGCGGACATGCAACATTGTGGTGGATGAGCTACAAGCCGATTGCATTAATCGCAAAGGCAAGCGAAGATCAAGAGCCGGGATCGAATGATTGCAAATAAGGAAAGCCGTGAAATTCATCCCAAGATATTATCAAATTAATACTCCGCTTAGGAGGATGCTTAACTGGTGATGTATCGATGACGCTGAAAGAATACACCGAGGAATTCCATCGACCGAACATCGTGTGGAAGGTCATCGGAGAGGATGATGAAAAATTTGCATAAGGAATGGCCCGAGATACGATATATCCGTGGATGAGATGAGCATGGTAACCATCCAAATGGTGGAGGATACTTATCAGATGGCTCGGTGTCGAAGAGAAGTTGAGCCGTAAGCAAGGTCAAATAGGCTGGGGCAGGAGTCATCCCAAAGGCAAAGCAGCTGCCCAAGAAAAATTCGGCCTAAGGAGGAATGAAGAAAACCTCAGGTAAAGTTGGAGAGGGGACTCAAGCGAGGGGCCATACAAACAAAAAACTAAGATACGAGCAGAGCAGAGGATAGGCCGATAAATAACACTTTCCTCGCATTAGGAGGTAAAAGGAAGAGGAAGAGGGTGGAGTCATCACATGCTTCGTGACGCGTAAAGAATACAACATACGAAAAGTCCGTAAGAAAAAGAAGAAGGACACGGGAATCTCTACATCACGAGGTACAGAGGGTGGGATGTTGAGGTACGAAAACTAAGAAGGCGTATGATCACTCATGATGCGAAGTCCTTTGATACCCGAGAAAGAGGTGGAAAGTCTAATCCAAAGGACCAGACTTTTCAAAACATCTTGCAAGACCAAGGATAGTGTATGAAAGGTAATTGTGGACAATGGAAGCATGCACCACCCTATTTCAACCGAGATGGTAGAGAAGTCGGAGTTGGAGACGACTGATCACCCAAATTCATATAGATTTTTCGTGGCTACAAAAAGGACACCGTGTAACTGCTACTAAACAATGCTTGGTTGAATTCAAGATAGGTGGATATAATGATAAGATCTTCTATGATGTCATTCCTATGGATATATGTCACATATTCATTGGGTTGGGTAGACCATGATAATATGACAGAAATGTGATTCATGAGGGGAGAATGGACACATATAATTCTAGAGAAGAACGTGGGAGAACCCATACGTTGCTCCGGAGCAAAGGATAAGGAGGCAGTCATAAGTAAGAAACACAAAGACTTCCTATGAGTGGAAGGAACTTCTAATGAGGTTAAAAGAAGGAAGATCCATACCCTTTGTCAGGAAGCCGAGAATTGTCTCGACTAGCACAAGAGTGGATGATTACCGTGAGGAGATTGAGGAACTACTGAAGAGTTCGCTGACATCTTAGTGGATGAATTACCTCGCTCATTGCCACCGATGAGGAGTGTGAGTCATCATATAGACCTCATACCGGAGCTAGTTTTCCAAACAAAGCCACGTACAGATTGACGCCACTGGAGAATGAAGAAGTTAAGAAGTAAGTTCATAAGTTTTTGGATAAATTTTTAGTCAGGGAAAGTTTAAGCTGGTGTTTTGTTCTGACAGTACTCAGTCCGAGAAAGAAGGAGGTTGGAGGATGTATTGACTTGAGGGCGATTAATAAGATAACCATCGCTGTGTTTCATTGCCAAGAATGGATGATCCGATGGATTGCCCGCTGAAAGTGGGGTAAAGCATTTTCAAAGATTGACTTGAAAGCGGATATCGACGGTAATGAGATAAGGCAATGAATGGAAGATAGCTTTCAAGACAAACGAGGGTTTGTATGGAATGGCTTTGTTATGCCATTTGGCTTAACGAATTCACCAAGCACCTTCATGAGGTTAATGAATGAAGCCTCGAGGGAGTTCATCGGGAAATTTGTCATTGTATTGATTTATTACAATCGATTTTATAGTAACCGGAAGAAACATCTCCAGCATTTGTCACAAAGGAAGAAGTGGCATAAGTCTTTCACTGGACAACAGAGGGTCAAAAGAGCTCTTCAAATCTATTGAAAAGGAAGATCATGAAACAACCGGTTTTGGTTACCGATTTCTTGAAGACATTTCGCGAAATGTGATGCAAGTGGACGGCTATAGAAGTGGTATTGAGGAGGAACATACGCATCGATTGGTATTATTTCAGTGAGAAGATCAATGAGGCAAAGGTGAAATACTCCACATACTACAAGGAATTCCATGCTATCATCCAGACAATCAAGAGTGTGGAGGCATTACTTGATCCCAAAAAGAATTTGTTTTATATAGTGATAACCACGAATTACAGCTTGTGACTCAACATGAGTTGAATCGCAGACATGTAAAATGGGTAGAGTATATGCATAATTTCACATTTGTGATTAAACATTTCACCGCTAACAAAGTGGTTGATGCTTGGAGCGTGAAGTGTTTCGTTGTTGCGTGGAGTTCGAAGTCACAATTTGGGCTCTTGATGATCTCAGGACATGTACTACAGTGATGTAGATTTTGCGTATTATATGGCCAGCTTCTGGAGAATCCAGCTCTCGTGAGACAAGCCCGTGATAGACTACATGATCCAGAGGGATTGATACTTAGAGGCAATCAATCTCCGTCTGGTATTCCAAAATTGCTCCATGAGGGAGAATTTGTTAAAAGAGAAACACATTGGTGGATTAGCAGATTATTTTGGCTATGACAAGACATTCACAAAGTTGAATGAGCCATACTTTGGCCGGGGATGTGAGAAGATGTCAAGAGATTCGTAGATATGTAGAATTTGCCAACATTCAAGGGGAATAAAGGAATGTGAGATTCTATTAGCCATTGCCTATACCGGAGAGACCATGGGAGGTAATAAGCATGGATTTTGTATTGTTGCAAGCTAAGGATGCAAAGAGGTGTTGATTCCATCCTTGTGGTAGTGGATGTTTTCAAGATGGCACATTTTATCCCATGCCGTAAGACTAGCGATGCAACACGTATTGAAAATTTGTTCTTCAAGGAAGTTGTAAGAATTCACAACCTACCCAGAAGCATCGTCTCAGACAAAGACACTAAATTCATAGGACATTTCCTCGAGGACACCGTGGAAAAAAGTTGGGAAATAATTGATGTTTAGTTCGCTTTATCATCCTCGACCTGGATGGATAGACGGGTGGCTACCGAAAAAAGTTTGGGAGACTTAATTGAGAAGCTTGGTGATAGAGCACCACAACCAAAGTGGGATAGTATCAAAGGTATCTTCCTACAAATGACTCAAAGCTGGAATGTGATATCAGAAAAAGCCCATTTCAAAGTTGGTTGCATGCAGAGTGATTTCTAAACTCAGGATCGCATCAGACCGTCACTAGCGCCGCTTTTAGTGCAGAATTCAACAGGTAATGAGGGAACTTCATGCCAGGTGGAAGGATCGCTGCAAAGTTCGCCAGGAGATAGGCATAGAGCGTACCGAAGATATATATTGTCTCAGCCTTGAAGTTGGCATCTAGTTTCGCACACTGGAGGAAGGAAAAGGTTCTCGAGGAACATACAATAACTAAAGATGAAGAAAATCGCACTGGCTGCAAGGTCTTGAGAAAATCTGTGGAAAAATGTTTATGATATCTGTGCCACCGGATGGAATAAGAATATCTCCGTATTCAATATCGCAGACGGTATCCATGTGGTTGGGAGAAGCAGATCGGAGTCGAGCAGCCGATCCAGTTGGATGGAAACATATGCCACCGAGAGAGGGCAAATGGAGTGGATATTGGATAAATGAGTGGGTAAGAATACCAGGAGGAAGGAATACTTCGAATATCTGTTCAAATGGAAGAACCACCCAATAGAAGATGCCACCGAGACTCAAGAAGAGATATAGAAGCATGGACGAACCATAGGAGTTCATGGACAAGATCCCATGAATGTTTTCAAGTCGAGAAGTATGATGCAGGAGCAACACCAACACATCAATGGCTTTCACACGCAGCAGGAAGATACCGACAAGCCAAGACAAATTTTGAAAACACTTTGGAACTGTTGATGAACATTAATGTGAAAATTTAATGGTAGCTAATACTTAGATATTGTAATGGACTTGGAGCAGATAGCTCGCCCTTGGCATATAGGAGGCATTTAAGATAGTTAATGCAGATAGATATAATTTAGATTAGACTGTTTTAGAAAGGAGGGAGAACGGATATAGACACCCCCATTGTGCATTGTAACATTATCTCATTTAGAAGCATTTGGAGCAAGAAAAAGCAGAGAGTCAGAAAAGAACACGTACGACATTTGAATTCATTGTTTTGATTCAAATTCATGGTTATGTATCTGTTCTCGCATTGAATGTGTTATGCTCAATTGATGTTTGCTTTCCAAATATTTTCTTTTATATGATGTGTATGATTTCATGGTTGAATTGAAGTATGAGAGGGTTCGGTGAATGAGTTTCAATTGTTTCTCTATTTGAGCCGTGCATCTATGCAAGGAGGCAAATAATTGTCCTAAGGAGTGCTGACAGAGGGTCTTTGTGATAGAGATAACTCAGCTCATTCATCCTAAAGGTGCGCTTGGGCACAGGAGTCAGTAAGGAGGCGAGGCTGGCCAGTAAAGGATCTGTGGTTGCTAACCCGAATGAAGAGCCTAAAGACTACTACCGTAGGGCATGCAAAGTCAAGTGACTTCATCACCTAGATGTGTTGAAGGGTTGCCGCAAGGAGTGGGCGCAAGAGGGTTTTCTTTCTAAGGAATTGAAGTTGTGGGAAAGCTTAGGAAGGATAGGTCGTTGAGATGTTGAAGAACAATGCAGGCAAAGTTGTGCTTGAAGTATTCAAGCAGTAATCGTAAGTTTTCAAGAAGGGGGAACAATTTCAATAAGGAAGAATATCACTCGTGAAGTCACCGGGAAGAAACTAATCAATAAATACCTCGAGAATTCCGCGACCACCAGAAGCCGACATAGATATTGAAGAGGTGCAGGGAAGATACACCGATGTATTCCCAAAAGGTTCCAAGCGCAGGAGGGGCAGAGCCATCGATCGTGACTCCACGAGGGTCGCTTGATTGATGCACATCGCGGATCATGGTTTCAGCGAGTCAAGCTTCAAAATAACAGATCGTGAATCACGACATTGCGATACGCTGTATATCCTCGGCCAAGTCGTAGCGATTGCCAGAAGTGAGTGGAGGACAAGTGGCACACCGTGTCGTAGGTTCAAAAGTGGAAAGTAAAGTCCTGAAACCATTCACATCAGGATTTGTGATCCCATGAAGTCGGAAATCCCATTAAAGTGACGGGACCGCTGAAAATTCAAAGCGTGAGCTCATCGGAGTTTCGGCATTGGGGTTCGGAAGTTGGTAAATCGAGTGGTTCAATATCATGAGTAGCAAAATCATGATAAGGAAAGTTCCAACATGGGAAAGGTAATTCCAGCTGGATCGCCATCGAAGTCCTCGGGATTCGAGAGCCCACTGACCTTTCGGAGCATCGCGGAAGGTCAAGGGTCCGACTCCCCTCGGCAAAGAGAGGGGAATCGTGGGAGATTTCAGGTGAAGATTTCGTTAGGGAAAGTAGAGGAACGCTAAATGCCAGAAAGGAGAAGATCATGTGTGGCACGCTGGACCTTCCGGTTCGGGATTGGTGAAGGGGTCGCTAAGCATCAAAGTGAAAAATTCATCTCCCTAAAGTATAATATCTTCCAAGGGAGGAGGCAATATTTAGGTCTCTTCATAATAAAACTAAGAAACATAAAATTTGAGGAGAATGGTCGAAGAATGAGAACAATAATACAATTAGAGCTTCAAAAAAGGGAAAGAATGGCCCTCTTATAAGGAAGATAAGACAATTCCTCACATGCATGACATCTTTTTGGTTGTGTGAAACTTAGACAATTTTAAACTAAACTAAAACGTTATTTTTCAATTTCAATTTCATACATATCAAGGAATGGATCCTCGTCATGGCCTGGATCCTTTATTATATGGAATAAAAAAGTTACGAAGATGGCATTAAATCCTTCTCTCTCATTATAGACATCTTTGTGATGACCATATCTACTAAAACAAGTGAGAAAAATGAATACATAATTTGATCTACACCCATTCAAGGCTAGAGTATTTGGTTAATTTGATATAATTAGACATGCACCCATTATAAGTTTAGATCAAATGTATTCAGATATAACTAACAACTAACATAAAGGATATAAAGTTTTTGAAGGTTGAAAATATGTGGGGAAACTCAATGGATGTTTCCCCACATTTTTTAGATGGCATCCCTTATAAACCTATTGGTGTAGACTACTACACCACACTCAGGGGAACTCCTGGTCCAGCACCTCAGGAGGTCGGAATGTGGAACTAGCCACATTCCCATAAACATTGGCAACAACAAGTTGAGACAAACCCTTGACTATAAACAATATCAAGTTATCATAATCATACAGAGCAATAGGGAAACGAGCTCTCAATATTCCGGACTAATACAAATCATGTATTTGATTTTGAATTTATCGAGACAAAAACTTATAGGGTTAAGGAATCAAGTCAACTTGTCTATATAAATCTTGAATAGGGACAAATCACACACCAACAAGTAACTTAATGTTGTTTTTAACTAGAAATTTTGATTCAGGAGTATTTCAAATTTCCATGGTTTCACAAGTTTATACAATCTAATAAAACCAACAACAATTCCTAAGACTACCACATTTTAGTCTTGTTTTTATAGGTAATACAATCAGGAGCATGATAATCAGACTAGAATGGAATTAGTGAAATTAGAAGAAACACAAATCAATGCAAGAATGAAACATATCAAGCAGGAAACATAAATCTACATTGTTTATGCTATCAAGCAATGCAACTAGAAATAAGTAGTAACTGCACCAACTAGACTCTACAAAATAGTAATGAACCTCTTGCATTAGATGCTCAATAAATCTAAAAGTATGGTTACTTGACTAGTTACAATTGGAAAAAAAACCCATTGTAGGCAAATATCAGATGACATTTAGAGGCTCACAAACTGCAAAAGTGTGACAACTTGACAACTATGAAAAAACATATACTGGCACTAATGTGAAATGAAGTTGTAAACATATCTATCTATTCTAATCAGTATTAAGAAACCAAAAATATATCTTCATAAACACTCATTACTAATCAGGATGTTGGGTAAATACTTAAACCAAAAATTATGCAGTATTAAAACATTCTATCGATGCATAACACTTGGAAAAATTATATCATGGCCTACAAGATTTCCTGGCATCTGCATATGTTTGACGTAAATTCAAGCCAAAAAATCATCAAGGCTATTTGATGAAACAAATTACTCAGAGTGAACATAAAATTATCTCATTTTACAAAATGTGCAGAGAGGGCCAATGGATGTTGGAATATTTCCTTTTCAGTAATCATTACCCATGCCAATGGTAACCCTTGTTTTGTTACAGGTTGTTGCAAGTCTCTGGTTTTTTTCTTTGATTGGCCTTAGACAAAACTAGAAATATAAGAAATATTACAATATAAGGTTGGTGTTGGCAAAAGTGAAGTTTACACCTTTTTCAACAATATGGTCTTTGAATTTTGGAAACAAAAAAAATTTCACACCAAGATATGTCAGGGAAGCATGTCTCAATCATCTATGAATGGCTTACTAGAAATACTAATATCTTATTCCAGATTACTCATATATACAATATACAATAATCAATATTAACATGCGTGTTATCATGACAAGCATCTTTATGAGAAGCTCAATTACTAACCAATGAAAAAAGACCTGCTTCTTTTCTAAGACATGTCTTTTCATTTGATGTGTTTGAACTGAGTTTCTTAACAATATTTGGAATCAAAATTTGAACTTTATTCTAAGTTTATCAAGAAATTTTTCTCACCTTTTAAATGAAATTCTTTCTAGCAAAGGGGAAAGTGATTTGTTTAGAGTTTGGAGAAGGTTACATTTCCTTGTAAATCCAACCAAATGGTATGGTTGGCAAACCTTGGTCTCCTAACAAACTCTACGGATTTGCAGCACAGTCGAAGTTCAAGGATCTTCCAACCTTCATTTTTAGATAGTCCATGGGTGGGGAAGTGGCTTTGAAGGTTCACTTGAAGCAACCTCTTGCATGGGATGTGACTATTCTTGTTGCTCCTATGTGTGAGGTAACATTCGTGGCCCATCTTTAGAAAAAATCCTATTTCTTACTTTTTGATGAATTCTAGCAAATTTTCATTATATGGTGTTATCCCCTTTCACATGAGTTAATGGTCCTTCAATAGAAATTTGTTTTATCTTTGTTTCCATAAGTTTTTGTTCTTATCTGTAGTATGATTAAACTTTAAACATGACAAACACCTTCAACTGATAGATTGCAAAGAATGTCACTCCACCCCAGAAAGTGTTACAGGTTCTAAAACTCTTATCTTGCCTCCTTCCAAAACAAAAATTGTTTCATCAGAAAGATATATCAGAGTTGTCTTTTAGGGATCTCAAGAAACGAAATATGGTGAGTTCTCTATATAATCTAAACTATGGACTCTCTAATTGGTAGAGTTGACAATTTTGTTTGTCTTTATTTTTGAAACTAGAACGCTTGAAAATAAGACAACCAAATTATTTTGGCAAAAATTATGTGACCTTTATTTTCCTTTTGATTCATTTTGCTTGTCTATTGTAGGCAGTGTATAATGTAATATTCTACAAGGATAAGTTACGCCTTAGGACTGCAATGGAGTTGTGCTCAAAACCATAGTAGAGATAGAAAATCAATTGAATAAGGTATGTTTTATATTGATTTTGAAAACCATATTTAGTATTTACAAAATGAATAACTCAAAATGTGAATGCAAGTTTCATCCCCATTACTAATTTTGCATGGAGATGTCGACCAGGTGACAGATCCCTCTATCAATAAAACTTTGTATGAGAGTTCAATCAACATTGACAAAAAATTGAAGCTTTATGAGGGAGGATATCATTGTATTCTAGAAGG
The DNA here is from genome assembly GCA_010110895.2 of Picea sitchensis. Classification (NCBI taxonomy): domain Eukaryota; kingdom Viridiplantae; phylum Streptophyta; class Pinopsida; order Pinales; family Pinaceae; genus Picea; species Picea sitchensis. The sequence goes on along the minus strand of SNQJ01S0105802.1, from coordinate 17,818 downwards.
TGAACCTGATGAGAGGATATTCCAGGCCCTCGATGACATAACTTCCTAGCTTGATGTTCATTGTGGTAAAAGAGAAGGCTAATGAAAGTTTTGTTTATCCCCCATTATATCTATTTTATTGTCAAAGCAATAGCCAATCGAAAATTCTCCAAAGGTAGTTTTACACTTTCTGTGATTGGCAGCTGGGTCGATTTCTTGACTCTCTTCTATGTTGGTAAGAACAATCCTGGTTATGTTCTGTACACATTTGATTTTCCTATTTTAGGGTAGGCTCCCACAACCACTTTGTTATGAAAAGATCAAGTAATTTTGTTTCATATATCATGGTAAGCATAATTTTGTGTATACATCTGTTGATTCATACTATTGGTTATGGTTTTGAACTTTTAAATATAAATTCATTTGTGTTCCTGGTTGCTTTACGCTTAGTGATTCTTATCAGTAGTACATAACTAGGAATATTCCAATTTCGGTGTGTAGAAGCTCATTTTATATATGGTTGTTAAGGTATATGACCCTACCCTATCCATTAGTAGCACTCAGTTGGAATTCTGCAATCAATTTTGCATGATAGAATGTCTAGTTAGGCGACTTTAGCAGCCTTAACCACTATGGACTCAAGTAGATACAAAGCCTCTTCTTCAATACCTACTGGAACCCGAGGTCTCTTTGACATGATTATAGACTTACTAATAGCTTTCTGACTTTGCTCCATGTTTGTATTTCTTGCAATAGTTCCACTATTAGACTTTCTGCCACATGAGTGGAGTTGGTCTCTGGGCTGTTTAAATTAAGCTGAATAGGAAAAAATAAATTGAGTCCCACATATGCTTGTTCTTATTATTTTAAGATAATATATTGTGGCAACTAATTTTTGTGAAGTGTTTTCCATCAAATTTTGGAATGAATACATAATTGATTTGATTGATTGTGCTCCTGTTTTGTGCAACATTTTTTTTTGCGTATACAGTGCCCATGCTTTGTGAAAAATATGAACATTAGGTTGATCCCTTCACATTCAAGGCAATGGATGAAGCTAAGAAGCATTATGAGACATTTGATGCCAAAGTTTTGAGAAAGATTCTAGGAGGCTCGCTGAAGGACAAGAGATTCTAGATGCGCTCTTTTAGTTGTTATTTATGGTGGATGGTAGCATGACTACTTTTTGCTAGTTTTGCTAGTTTCCTTTCTGCGCTTAGGCCTGCCTAGAAATAGGTGCCCTGAATTGCAGTTTTTTTCTGTTTGATTTGGATATAATCTAACTTTGAACTTGATCAGCTGCATGATCTCATTTTTCTATCAGGTTGTCTATTTACTTGGACATGCCCTATGTATATAATTGGTCATCATGGACAGTTTTAATTGTTTAATTTTCTTGAAAATCCCTGACTTGTTTCTATCAGCATGATATGATATTTTACATTCAATTTGTCTAAGAAATAAACATAATTGAAATGCTTACCCAATTAGAATGATAGCACTTTCCTTGCTTTGGCATCATTGCATTTTTATTGTAATTTTGTTATATGTACCTAGAATTGAAACTTTAATAAGTCATTGCATGTAATAACCATTGAAATAATGAGAGGTTGGGAATGTCAGCTATAGGATTTAATCTTTCTTTCATACACAAATTTAATCTGACAGTGTGAAGGGTTTGAATTGAATTTTGGCTTGTTAGTTTGTGGCCATTATAGATCCTGAAATCTTAATGGAAGAACTTGTGAACTGCATTTTAGTGGTTTCAGTAGTAGGACCACATCTGTTTTAATAGTCAAATGATACATTAGACCCTTTTAGAAGTGATCTAAAACTATCAATGAAGTGAGATAAAAGTAAAAAATAATAATTGACCAACTTCATAGGGAATGAATTGATTTCAAAGATTACACCCTTACATCAACCAATAGGAAAAACGAAGAAAATATGCAGAGATGTATCATTGCAATACAATATATAGTGTATATAGCCTTGAGTTCGTAATGAGAGAGTGATTCAAACCCAATAGTGAGTGAGGGGATGGAAACCCAAATAATAAGAATGCTTGAATTAAGTACTTGCATCATATGTTATTGGCTGGATTGGATGGTTGACGGCGAGATTCATCATCTATTTTTGCAATAGGTCTCGAACTAAACTACGAGGTATTTCAAAAGAATAGGTTGTCTTCCCCCACACATGTATGTCATGGACAACACCTATGGGTGTTGCTTCTTTATCTCGATCTCGATATGGACCTCTTCCTTGACCCTTGACTCTATACCTCAATCTCTACCTCAAATTCACTTATCGTTACGCAACTGGAGTTGCATTTTAATTTATAATATTCCAACTAAAAATTGGGGACTTGGAGAGTGTTAAAATCATACCTCTTGGCTCATTTAGGATCAATAAGTGCAAGTTCTTGGAGTTTTTTTGTTGCCATCGCCTTCTTGGTCTCTAATGAATCCGAGGACAGTTGATTTATTTGCAAGGAAGATGAACCATCCATGGAATTTCTATGATGATGACAAGGACGACTAGGCCCTGCAGAACCAAGGTTCCCCCTCATACCTTCCAAGTAACCTTCCAATCCAGAAAACATGGCATCGACAAAAAGACTTCTTGAATGGTGTACTAGGTCCCACTTTCAACCAACACTTCCAATCTAGAAAAAATGACATCGACATAAAGACTTATTGAATGGTGTACTAGGTCCCACTTTCAACCAACACCTGGATGTGGTAATTGAAATGTGGTGTGAAGTTACCTAATAACAACGCTCTAGCAACAGGTAGCTAGAAAATGGAAATTGGTAATTGCAACATGGTGTGGGATAGTCAAACAAATTTCTATTAGCAGATCTAAGATGTTGACAAATAGACCAGATATATTCCTCCCGCTCCCACCTCCCCTTCTTCTTCTTCAGTATTTTCTAAGTGACCGAAACCCATCCAAATATTGGCTTTGTTGCTGCTAGAACTTTTGAATCAGTTGTTACATATCCTGAATCAATTGAATAAATTGTAGCTTCATTGATAGAGTTGATTTCTCCCACACCCTTGGGTAGGGGTTGGAGCACATCAGGCATTTTAGCCGTTCAAACCAATGACTAGGGATGGGTGGCCCATGAACTGGTCTTGCTGGCTGCAATACCCGCACCAAATACATTAGCCATTATATTCTCTGAGAACATCGAATCCCATACAGATTTGATCATCACCATGAGCTCCCCATACAGCAGCAACTCCCGAAGGAGACACCTACTCGATAGATAAGGTGGAGCAGGTAGGGGTGGACACTGTTTTCGAAGGGTACTATCATGCCATGTACCAAGTTATGGTGCAACATGAATGACCGATCAATCCATGGTTAGTTCCATGTGTTGATAGAAAAATCAATCTTCATTACCTGGATCCATGCTTGGCCTATTGGTATTCGTATTGATTCATCGAAGAAGTTTCGAGTCACTCGACCATCAGGAGAGGGTTTTCTTTAGGAAAAAATGCAGTTTAGGAAAAAAATGCAGATAAAATAAAAGAATAGGGATAAGCTGGTTGTCTTGTAAAGGAAATGGATATGAGTGATGGATATGATAGGGGAAAGATGGTCAGAGTTTGCAAGCGGTGGATATGCCTAAGGAAGTGGTGGATATAATGGGGGCAAGCTGGTTAGAGTTTGTAAGTGGTGGATATGGCTAAGGTAAGCTCGCTAGAGTTTGCAGGAGATAGATATGGTTGCATCTCTTCAATAAGTAGTTTTCATCCTCATAAAATCTTTAAACAAAGATTAAACAAATTTACAATATTATCTCACTTACTGTTCACAAAATGCATCATATGAGATCCAAACTTAAGATGGCTCAGCATATGACTTATAGATGAAAACTTAGATTAAATATATGAAAAATGAAAACTTAGGTTATGTAAGATGGCTTTGCAATAAGACATCAATTTGTCCAACCAATAGGATGTTTGAGAAACTTAATTTAAATATTATAAAAAATTAACTTTTATTTTGTTCCTATGTACAAGTTTAGACTGTCAAAAAATATTTTTAGTCAAACTCAAATTAATTAATGGTCAACTCCATATCGAATGCTAGAGTCCCTTCTTGGCTTTAGCTGGAACTAATAACTGGCTGAGAAATCCCTAATAAAAGATTTTCCAAACCCTCTACATTTGACTAGTTCCATAGGAAAGCAAGAAGAGCTGGCCTATCTGACCGATACAATAGGTCAACATTTCACTTGTCGAACACTGCCCACTTCTACCAAGAAAGTCAGATAAGGAATTCTTTCAATCAACATTAGGGCCTGCTTCTTGGCTTAGCCTATTTTATGCATCTTCCCTAGCCAACACACTCATCTATGTCTCCATCGATTCTCTGACCGCCTCTGTCTTCTTTCTGCGGCACCATTTAAGCGGAGGTTCCAAACGAGGGAAAGAAATACTATTATAAGTGGCCCATTATATTGGACAGTGGGATCACATCAAATTGTATGGATTGGGAGGATACTACCCATGCAATAGGAACAGAAAAAAACAAATATAGATTAACTGCAGTGAGCAATCAATGGTTGCAACCATTATATCATTGTAAGGATGTAACTAGCTGCAAGCCTCTGTAACACAAAGTTGGTTGGTTACAAATCATATTACTAGTTATATGTGTTGAGATTTGGGTACCTTGGGAAGTGGTCCCCATGTGCTTAGGAATATCTAAGAACAAAGTGACACAAAGAGGTCCAACCTAACACCCCACAGGGTCTCTTCACCTGACCTCCTGCTCACAGGATCGTTCTCAAAATCCCTTCTTTTGTTGAGCCAAAGTGGCTCCTTAGATTCCCTGCTGGAATCCCTGTCGAATACCCGATCCACAGGTCCTTTCTTCCTTCCTTCACGGCCTCTCCATGAACCGTGTACAATTTCCCCACAGGAAAACTGTTATCGGGGTTTGGGGTTTCGCAGTTCCTACTGTCGAGAGTTTCATACCTCTCCAATCCTCGATCTTTGATTCTCCGATGCACCTTAGGCGCTAGCCCTGCTGGCAGTGTTCCCGGTTCATATGACCTGCTACCATATGACCGCAAACCTATAG